>JAJONR010002670.1:0-86203 GCA_029582245.1 Solanum etuberosum
CCCCCCCCCCCCCCCCCCCCCCCCCCCCCCCCCCCCCCCCCCCCCCCCCCCCCCCCCCCCCCCCCCCCCCCCCCCCCCCCCCCCCCCCCGCCAGTCATCAGCAAGTCCAATAAAGTAGCATTTGCACAAGGAACAACTTTCACAATGTTTTTGTCTGTCAACAGTTGTCATGGAAAGGAAGAGATGTCAAACAGTTTGTGCCAAAGTAGATAATAAACAAATTGGTTTGCAAATAAGTATACTAAAGATACATAACATTCACAAGGTTTAGAAACCAAGGGAGGTACACTGCTTCTTAGCATGTTCTGGTATCAGTTTGTTTAAGAGCTCTGCAGATGCTCCTTTCAACTCTGTAGATGAAATTGCACAAAAATAAGTAACCAAGAAAACTTCAATTCCTTAAAGTACTGGTAAGGGAATGATTAAACCTTGAGGCCTGAAGTTGAAGAGAGGTGGCAATGGCCGACCATTAGGGAGACGAGTCTTAGGGTCACGGAGCTCATCGAAGAAAGAGTGGGTGCAAGCCTCCAACTGCAAATGGGAATCAAATAGATATTACAATAGCTTAATGGAAATTGTTTTCTAATAAGTAGAACCAACAGACATTGTCTTGCATGCCATACCAAACATGAAAGAAAGGTACCTTGCTCTTCATCAATTTTATGCACTTAAAATGCATAAAAGGCATCCAAATTATGCAATCAAATGATTATAAAAACACCCGACTCCACAAGTAACACAATCTATTTCATAGAATTATGTTATATAACAGAAACGATACAACAAGATCATATCAGGATGCAATTTGTTTTGGACAACGCAGCAAGATCAGGGTTCATATCAGCTGCAAATGCACTTCCCGAAAAAAAATATATCAGCCCAAGAAATTAGAGAAAACTAATTCGTAAGTTATGAAACAACTTATTCAGAAATGACTTGACCTGTTTTCTAAAGGATTTTAAAGATGTAAAGATGTGAAACTAATTTTTCTGTTGTAACTGTTAAGGTAGGGCCCTTAGGAAGCTTGGCATAATTTGAGATGGGAACAGATTGTCCAGTGTTTAGAAACAAATAGGGGAAAAACAACTTTAAGGCGACTGACAACCTAGGTTTTTCTTCTTCTTTGTTTGGATAAGGGAAAAGACGTAGTTGTTTCGATGGGAAATTCTAAACAAGGCAAAGTAATGCACACAATACAAAGAACATGTGGTCCTATTACTCTGATGACTATGAAAAGCCCTTAGTTATTCTTGGTTCCACAATCATCTAAAAGTAACTCCAGAGGAAAGACTCCTAAATTAACCTTCAGAATCATACAATTGTTTGTTCCCCTCACATTGTAGTCTGAAGTTTGACCAGGTACTACTGCATAATATGGTTTCTTGATCTGCCCGGTTCATCTATATTTGCAGCTGAGAAATTGAGGGGAAAAAGGTTTAAACTTACCGCAGTAGACCGCAAATTTGGAGAATACTGGAGAAGCCTTGACACAAGATCCACAGCTTCAGGAGGCATCCGCTTATGAAAAATCTGGAAAAAAAAGAAGAAGCAATGAGTATATAAGTGTGCAAGGAATGATCAGCACTGTATTCTCTATGTAGGAACAGAGACCAAGAACCTCACTTTATGCCAAGGGTGAGCTTTGATTTGTGGGAATTTGAACTCAGTGTAATTTGGATTCATACACTTGATTTCCTCCCGAGTTGGTGTTCCGAGAACCTAGACCATACAAGATTTCAGTACAATTGCATTCTGCAATCTGAAGATCATGAAATTAAGTTCATCATTACTCGAATGAAGATACCTTGATAATTTCCACGAGCTGATCAACTCCACTCTCACCAGGAAAGAGGGGCTATGGATATTGTAACGGAAAAAGATTAGAAAGATGTCAAGAATTATGAAATTGTTCCTGTCTAGAATTAAAGAACAAAATTCTGAAAGAATAAGACCTGCCCAAGAAGCAGTTCAGCAAGGACACAACCCACAGACCAAATGTCAATTGCAAATGTGTATTCAGTTGCTCCAAATATAAGTTCAGGCGCACGATAGTAACGAGAACAAATGTATGAAATATTTGGCTCGCCTTTGACCTGAAGGATAATATATAACTTTAGGCAGCTATTTAAGAGGAACATGAAGATCAAAATAAACACAAGATTGAGCTGAACTCTTCTGATACCCCAGAGAAAAATGAAGTCTTGAAAAGAATCAAGTGTGGGCTTCTAGGAGAATTGATCAAGTCTAACTTGATTGACATTAATGAAAAGCAAATCTTTTGTTCAGGTAGAATCCCTTTTTGATATTGTACAGTGTTGAAAGTTACTTGTTTATCATTTGGTTGACAGACAAAACTGGGCCAGAGATCATAATCATGAAATACACTCATCAAAAATAAGAGAGACTAATTCAATAGTAACTGTAAGTGCTTCGCCTCAGAAACTAGAACAGTAGAAAAAGTATGAAAAAGTAGAAAACAATACCGATTTATTATAATCCAAAACACTTTGCTTCCCTAAATAATCAGGGGACAGACAATGTAACATTGTTAAAAAAAAAAGGGCAGACCGGTGCACTAAGCTCGCGCTATCAGCGGGATCTGGGGATGGGTTGGACCACAAGGGTCTATTGTACGCAGCTCTACCCTACATTTCTGCAACAGGTTGTTTCCACAGCTCAAACCCATGACCTCCTAGTCACATGGAAGCAATGTAACATTGTTCAACTACTGTAAAATCCTAGTAACTATATGACAAGCATAACCATCACTTGTCACCAACAAAACGAATGCGCAAAACCACAACTGTTTCCTGATTTATTTGCAAGTGGATGATAGTAGTGCACAACCACAATGACTCATCACAAAAGATGGCATCCAACCATAATCATTCTTGGTTTATAAGACAAATGTTAATGAGGATTCCTCTTCTTCGTGAAATGGGTAGGTGACAAAGGTAGCATACATTAACTTCTAAGTTGCAAAACTGCTGTTACTGAATAAATAAACGTTGTGCTTTGTAACTGGAGTTAGTCAACTTTCGAGTAGTCAGAAACAAAAATATTACAAGTTACAATTACCAGAACTTTTGCACTCCCAAAATCACAGAGCTTAAGCTGGTGAGTATGTGGGTTGACCTGCCATAGAAAACTGCAGTAGTCAATATCATAAACCTTTTAAAAGATAGACTCTTAAGCTTTGAAAAAACAGACCAGTAAATTCTGAGGCTTGATGTCCCTGTGGCAGACTCCTATCCCGTGTATGTAAGCCAAAGCTCTGAAAATCTGAAGAAGTGTATAATCAATAAACACTGATTTGCAACAAAATATCTACAAGGTATTTGTAACAAAAAATACTAACAGTCCTGAGCTGCAACAACGTCAAAAAACAAAACAAAACAAGCTGCATCAAGTCAACCTTCGCATAAATTTTGCTATAGAACATGAATTTTCTTTCAATTTAAAGTGGAAAACCTGATATGTATAGAGCTTGACATAAATCATTGGCATCCGTTGGTTTGCTTTGCTGTAATGTCTCAACACACGGTAGACAGTCTCAGGTACATATTCAAGAACCAAATTAAGATAAAGCTCATCCTTTTCTGTGGTTGAAAAGAAGCAGTGTCTCAGTGAAACAACATTAGGATGATCAAGAAGGCGTATTGTTTGCAATTCCCGATTCTTGTATCGCTTATCCTGTAGAACTTTTTTTATTGCCACAGTTTCTCCAGTTTCAAGGCATTTGGCCTGCAAAATACACACACAGTTTCCAAATCAGTAACAAATTTGGACTTGTAAATCATCTGCTAGACAAGTTATGCATAGAAACAAAAGGATATTATATATATCCCAAACCCTTAGCGTACAATATGCCTTAATTAACGGTGGTCATCATCTGTAAAATATAAACAGTTTGTACCTGGAACACAATTCCAAAGGAACCCTGTCCAACAACACGCTCGGCCATGTAACTAATGGTCTGAATGGCAAAAGAGAATAAATTAGTAAATAGAAACTTTTAACACCACAAAAAGACATTAAGGAAAAATGCATCAAAGGAAACGTCAAATATTTGTAGAGAAGTAAGATGACACGAGAATACTGGGTTGGTTACAGAGACGTGATAATTATGAGCTTTGAGTGGGTCTGTGCCACTGCACTGAATTTTCATATTCCCAAGTACAAGTTATCCTCTGAGAAATATTAATGTATACTTGTGTGTTCCAAAAACTCTCTAAAATATTTGCATCCTTCCCAATTCTCATATTGATTCATCTCACTATCTGCGATTTTTATACATTGATTGCAATTATTTACAACCATCATCACCCCCTTCACGCAATTACCATTCTCCAGGACAGTGAAAAGGACATTGTTGGATGAAACTAACCATGCAGGATACAAGCAGAACCAAAGAGAAGGACATAAGATATCTCTAATGCACATCTTGCTGAAATGCCATCCAAACTTTACAAGCATGCTACTAACATAAAAAATTGTCTACTAATATATTTGAATAAGAACTCGTTCTTTTTTAAAACTTAAACCAGATAAACATATACTATTAAATCATACAAAGAGAAAAGATGGAGTCCTTTTGTTTTGGTTTTACACCAGGTGTCCATTACGCATTTTGGGGTCCAAGTAATTCAGATTCACACAGGGAAGTCCTACCTATGGGGGGTAAAGCGCTCCCACTAAAGGTGACTCCATTCATAGGGGTTGAACATGAGACCTCTAGTTAATGATGGAGGGTACTTATCACACCACCACAACCTTTGGTGATAAGTTGGATTCTTTCAAAACTATTTGTCTCTCTGTAATGGTGTGCAACAAAGTGTCTGCCACAGGATAAATAATCTATGAACAGAATAATAGAATTAACTGGAAAATGAAAAGATCTCTACAGTACATGTTGTCGCTGCTTTGAGGAAAAATGTTAGGTATGTATATGTTATATATATACATGTTTCCCCTTACTCTTTCTTCTTCTTTTTTGGACTAAGAAAAGGAAGTACATGTGCCCCTCCTTACTCACTCAACATGTATTTTAAAAAAAGTACTTTCTCCTTTACCTTTTACGATAATAAGGTAAGCATCCAGCTCTGTATCAATTAAATGTCATGAGCTGACCCTCTAAAAGTAAAGATCAAATATTCAGTCAATAATATAATGCACAATGCACATAAGATGCAGGAAATGATAGGGGAGCAATATCTAACTTTAGTTACCGATATTCAGGCCAAAAAGGAAACAATTACAGCGAGAATAGTTCATTGAATCTATTGATCAATTCAAATTTTATCTTTGATCTAAAATATTACTTTCTAAATTCCTAAAACAAAAAGAGACTAATGCAAAGAGATTTTTGGTTAACTCAATAAGATCAATGCTTCTGTTAGATGACTCTAGACGAGATTTTTGCTCAACTCAATAAGATCAATGCTTCTGTTAGATGACTCCAGACCTTGCATATTGTCCATTTTTTATTTTTTTAATCATTTTTCTTCAATGATAAATTCTTTATCCTGTTAACTTGTAGTACTCATGAAATAAATATAAAAATCGGAAGATATTAGTCATGTACACAGTATCACCCGATTAACAAGTGTAACTAACATATTCTAGAGCTTAAACCCAATATTTGAAAACTGAACAATCAATGATTAAGAATTCTTACCTGCTTAGGCTCACCATTTTTGCCCCCAATAGTTGTCACAATGATGTGGCCCTTTTCTGTTCCATTTCCGTCAACTACAGCTGCTTCCATTTCCTATCACAAGTGAAACTGCCTAAGATAAATCAAGTGTACATAAACGACGAGACCAGAATATGCAGTCCTCTTCCCAGAACCAACCTTTTCTGCTTTATCATCTCTGATCTTCATTTCATTTATTTCTTCAGGAAGTTTGTCGACAAGCATGGCATCAGTTTGAGGTTTTCCACCTGCTGAAGGCATTATACAGCCAGAAGCCATATCGGGAACAAAGATAAGAACTTGCTTATGGTAGTGATCAATGGGCACAACTTGAAAGACAGATCATCGGCTTCCAAAAACCTGGGATGCAACGATATACAAAAATTAGAAAAGATGCATGTGATACTATCTACATTTCAAAGTTGTCGTAAATTCTGAACCAGGAAATGGCATACACATTTGTACAACATTGACCTGAAATGACCAGAATAGAGCCATAGCCACTTGACATTCTGTTGAGTAAGAACACATAGTAAGTATTGCAGACATAATACTGCTAGTTTGGTTTTTTAATGTTTTTGTCATCCCAATGGTAAACTCTGACCTGTGTGCATAAACAATTTATTATATCATTACCGAGAAGTTTGTGCGAAGAAACATTACAAAGAACACTTCAGTGCCATTGCTTGCAAAGCTGAAGTAGGATTTAGAAGTATCTTTACTCTCACAGTGTATCCCTTGATTGAACATTTGACATCAGGAACAATATGAATGATCAATTAAAAAAGAAAATTGTCAGTCTAAATAGTTCCCTATCTTGTACTGAAAAAACATTCAATAACATAATAATGATTGATCTTCTCCAGAGCTTGAGAGGATCCCAAAAAGCATTTGAACACACCAACACTTGTTAAAGGATATAGATTTTCAAGATCTCAGTCTGCAAACTGCCTACCACTTTCTCTTTATGCATCAACATTTAATTGACTTACAAAACTTAATAGACAGTACCATTCCATCACCAACCTCTTCATCTCCCCTTCACCCGTCAAGCCTCACAGCCCCTGAAAGTTCCTGATCACATTTTCAGCCATTCTATGAAAATAATATAGACAGGCAGTTTCAATTCAAATCCCAAAATAGATGTAATGACTCCTTCTATTTTAGTGATCATCAATGCTTCTCTTCTGCTATTGACCACATAATTTGTGCAGTCTTTCACTTCTTGATTTATATCATCCTCCTGAATCCCCCTTTTCATTTTCAAAACCATGGTTCAATACTTGAATATTTTGTTGTCTGTATCACCCTTAGTTGCTGAAGAACCTTCACTAGCCTCCCTGACAGAGTCCCCAAAATTTTGGTTTATTTGAAAACATGACTAACAATATCCCAGCCATTCTTGAGCTTACCAAATATGGAATAGCGCGGGTTTCCTACAATCAGGATAGAGTTGCAGAATGCTAAAAGAGATCCTATATCACCGGCAACACGAAATTCTCAAGACCATTTCATGAATTTCTTTATCCAATGCAGCCAGAGTATCCCTAATTGCATCTTCACAGGATATCACCACAATTCTCAATGGTATAGCAAAATGAAACCCTCCCTTCCCTTACTTTTCTTTTCTTCCTGATCTTTGGGTACCTGAATGGCTCGTAATCCATTTGTTTAGTTTCAATCCTAGAACCAAACTGGAGATCCTAAAAGCTACTGATGCACTTGAGTAAAGACCAAAAAGTAAAAAAAAAAAAAAAAAAAAAAAAAAGTTGCTTGTTATGTGGACAAGTTTCCATCTTTATATGATCGTGTCAAGACACAACCGACAACTTACAGCTAAAAATCAGCTAATAGAATCATAAAATCAAACTGAGCTGAGAAAACACTTGTAATTGATATATCTGTAATATCTGTGTGCATTATGCCATCATTTCTATAGAAAAGGGAAGGAGACAGTACGTACCAGCAGCTCAAAGGTTGTAGTGGTTGAAGCGGCAAAAATGGCGATCGGTGAAAAGTTGAAACCCTAGAAGAAAGAAAGAAAAAAGGAATCTCCGGCAGGTAAAGTTGAAAACTGGGAGTTTTGCTCAATTTTCAAGGACTTTTCATACACAAACTTTGACTCTGTGAGAAGACTGGAAATTCTGCTTGGAGCAGAGCGGACCCCAACTGATTTTATCAATTTTAGTTCATTGGAGTATCTCAATTACGTAACAGGAGTCTCTTATTACACGTGTCATTATCTCGTTGGCTTCTTCATACTTACAGTAATGACTCTAGCAGTTAGCCAAGAATGAGCACTGCCTGCCCCATTTTTTCATTTTTTATTTTCCTCCCAATATAAGATCAGGCTTCCAATTTTATCCACGTGCCTGGAAAAATATATATATATATTGGTTTAGAGAAAAATAAATGTGATCTAACTTATAAAATAGCCGCTAAAATGATAAAAAAAAATTATATTTATAAGTATAATATGTATATACTATTGTCGCGATTCAAAAATCCTAATAGGTCATGAGGACACTTAGGCCTTATTTATCTGTATTTAATAGAGCGCTGAATCTGAATGATTCAAACATTAGACAATTAAGGGTATTAAAAAAACAATGCATGCATTAGCCTTGTGTATTACTAGTACCTTATTTGGTATTCTTTTCCAACCTATGTATAATTAATGCTTGCATAAGTTATACATTTTATTGTGTATTAAGGTGTGTATTGCTAATACCATGGACTTTTAGACATTAGCAATGCAATGATTTTAATGCATGCATTAACTTAATTAAAGAATTAATTGCCCTTCAATACCTTTTTTATATCTTTTCTACCATAATAGTGAAGGGTATCTTTGTAAATAATTTTTTTAATGCAATGCATTCTATTTTTAATGCATCAAATCAAACAATGTATAAAAATAATCTATGTATAATTAATGCAAGCATAACTAATACATGCATTGCTAATGCAAGCATTACTAATACACTCTATTTAACATTATTTTTATACACCCTACCAAACGACCCCTAAGTGCAATGGCGGAGCCAGAAATTTCATGAAGAGTGTTCATGTGCTAAAGTGAACCTGCTCTTCTTAAAAAGTGGGAAAAAATTTGTTACTAGTGAGATTCGAATACACAAACTAGGGGTGTACATGGCCGGGTTGGTTCAAGTTTTTCAAATATCAAACCAAACTATTTGTGTCGAATTTTTAAATTTATAAACCAAACCAAACCAATAAAACTCAAATTTTTCAACCTCGGGTTTTTTCGGATTTTTCGGTTTTTCGGGTTGTTTCGGATTTTTCCGGTAAAGTATTCATACAGACATATAATTTACTTGTACTTCAAATATTTCTTTAGTTCTACCAAAATACAACTATCTAAGGTATTTTTTTTTTAAAAAATAATACAAAATATGATATGATTAATGACACTAAAATATCCAATAAAAATAATAATAATGAAATCGCGTAAAACAAATATTGTAAATTAACAAGTCATAATGAAAATGATCATAATTTAAAAGTACTAAATCATGCTAAAATAAGTTTAATAAGTATTAGTTACATGACCAAAATATTAAAGGAAATTAAAATTAGATTATGTATTTTAATTGTCTAAACCAATGTAAAATTAAAGAACAAATATTCAATATTATTGTCATTCTCAGTGTTGAATTGATTTTATTTTTGCATTAGTATTAATTTGATTTTGATTTAAGCTTTATTATAATTACCAACATCTGTGGACTATAATCTTTATTGGACCATTCAGAATTCTAAGTTTCAAACTTGAAATAATATATTATAAGATAAAAACTATGAAAAAGTATAAGAAATATTTAAAAATTATATCAAAGTAAATATTTTATGTATAAAATAAAATTTTAAAATTATATATATAATGTCGGGTTGGTTTGGTCTCGGGTTGGTTTTTTTTAGTTAAAACCAAACCAACCCAAATATGATCGGGTTTTTTTTCAATACCAAACCAAGTCAAACCAAACCACTTGTCGGGTTTTTTTTTCGGTTTGCGGTTTGGTCCGATTTTTGGTTCGATTTTGTACACCCGTAACACAAACACTTTAAGTTTGTGTGTCTTTACTCTTCAAGGTGCCTGATACCACTAGGCTACATCATATTGTTGTGTCAAGGGTGTCCAAAATATGTTATTTATCCACTTTATTTATCATTTTACTTGTATATACGATATAATTTTCCGACGAAGGGTGTCCAATTGGACACCCTAAGATAAGGGTAGCTACGCCACTGCCTAACTGTATTTATTTCCATTAAGATTTAAGCATCTAATCGGTCTGAATAAGTCTTAATTATTAAGAAGTAGAATAGTGTCTTAATATCATTAAGAGGTATTCTTGTGTGGATAATATTCACGATCAATTTAGCCACAATCATCAGCCACCACCACTAACCACTTCTATCATCATCACCACTATCACCACCATTGTTAACTTTTATTATCATTGTCTATCATTAACCACAATTGCCATCACAACCACCACTGTTGCTAGCCAAATCATATTTTTTTTCTCCCAATAAAAAAGACAGTAAGTACAAATAGAATTGAAATCCAGTGTTACTGAATCAACAAGTCACCCTGAACTCTGGCAAGACTCTTCAAGCCCGATGATTTGGGTGTGCAAAAACTAAACCAATCGATAAATCGAACAAAAAAATGTTATTGATTTATTGCTATTGAATTATTGGGTTAATGAATTTTTAATGATTTTATTAAAAAAAATTGAATAACGGATTGATTTTGATTTTTTAATATTGAGTTATTCGGTAAATTGATAACTCATTAAGACTGTAATAGATTACTACTTTACCCCTACATAAATATTAAGATAATAACATAGTTTTTTTTTAATCAAAGATGGGCTCTAAGGCCCTATTATTGAAAATCAATAACATCTATTTACAAGGATCTGGTCCAAAAGTGACACAACCCAAAATTAAGAAACAAACAAACACAAATCAGCTAAGAATAATTAGGAAAGTGGAAAAGGACACCACCAATGAAATTGAAGGGACACAGCTTATATGAAATTCTCATAAAGACTCAAATGCTGCAACCACCTTCGATTCAAAGGCCAGCCCACCATGATGAATTTCATGTAATCACTGATCGAAAGTATCAGTAATCGAATTTGGGGTTCATCTCCTCGGACAATCAGATGCCTTTGGTTTGAAGCTATAGATGAAGATTTACATGTGAGATATATTCATATGGAGGTTTAAGAGATGGATCTACCTCTTCTATAGCCAATAGGTACTAACACTGATTTGAAATCCCACAAAGATTTCATCATTAAAGTTGTGTCTTCTTGGTGACCCCATTCAAAAACGTAAAAATGATGTTTGTAGCTGACCCACAGTCGACTTGCTGATACCAGGTAAACTCCGAATAGTAAAAATTATTTTCAATCTTAATATCTATATTTCACTGGACTGAATTCCACAGTTGGAATTAATACAACCAATAAAAGTTTAGATATTGACATCGATAATAACTGCAAAACGATTTCAATCAATGACATAAGTTACATGAATCTAGCTAAGCTTATAGAAATTTAACTATTTGAAAGTTTAGAGTCCTGATTTAGTACCACGTGAACACCTCAAAGCTCTCACCAGGTGCAAGTATTGTCAACCAAATGAAATTGCTTCAGACTTAAAACATTCCCAATAATTTTAACACATATAGCTTTACTTATGATTCAGATAGTAACATTGTAAGAATAGTCCTAAAAAATCAGTCTCACGTTGAGCAGAACTGCTGATCTGTTTTGTCCTAATGTAAGGAGTGCTTCATTTGTCCATCATGATAATTTTTCTGCCTTTGTTAGGAACATCTTGATCTGAATTAAAACCAAGTTAGAAAAATAATAATCAACAAGAGTATTTCCCTCCCTTAAGGAATGTTGTACTCTTACTGAAATGAGATCTCTTATTCTGTGAATTGAGTCAACCTCAATACTCACACTCCAAAGAATTTCCCAAACTCCATTGATAATTTTAACCATTCCCAAAGAATCAGTCTCAATAATAATGTTAGAGTAGTGATTTTCTAAACAATATTGTAAACCTTCACTTATAGCCCTAGCTTTAGCTACTAAAATTATGGAATCAATAATTTTCACCCCTTAGCCCCCAACAACCTGCCTTCATGATTTCTTAAGCAAAAAGCAGAAGCACTGGGACCTAGGTTCCCTCTAGAGGCCCCATCAGTGCTACATTTGAGCAACCTATAGATGAGGAACCCATTTAACAATTTTTGAATGAACCACAGGTTTGAACCTTTCCAGAAGAGCTACCATATGAGGCCAAGTATGATATGATCATAGTGAAAATGAAACCTAATAATCTTGTGGATAGTAGCATTGATATCCCAAATCATCTTGTTTCTAATATAGACCCCTCCATGTAAGATAGTATTCCTCCTCTTGTATAGAAACCACATAATAATGTTAGGAACTGCTTGAAAAACCATTCTCAGCCTAGTATTTCCTTGTGTCACCCACCACTTTTTCATGGTATATTTAACTTGTACCCAAGGACCCAGTATACCAGCAGCCCTTGCATAATGATCCCAAATATAAGCTGCCACTTCACCTGAAAGAAAAAGATGTTCAAGAGTTTCTCTTATAGGAACTGCAACACTGACATAAGGGACAAATGTTAGGATTCCACGAAAACATGATATCAGCAACATGAACTCTACAAGTCCATACCCTCCAACCAAAGAATTTTTTTTTGAAAGGTAACCCCTTCACCCAAATCCTCTTAAAGTCTTCAGAAACTTCATCCCTATTTCTAAGAATCTCCCAGGCACACTTTATAGTGAACTTGCCAGTACTTAATTTTATTCACCAAGGTTTATCCATTTGATTTGAATGTCTTACGCTGCTCATACTTTGTCTTACATGATCCACAATATTATTAGATAAATGCTCTTGCATAATATCATAATCCCATCTAGAATCCTCCAAGAAAACCTCAATATCATCCAAAGAATAACAACCTTGCACTTTTGTAGGATGGAGAAACAAAGGACCAAGAGTGGTCCAATTGTCAAACCAAATACTAGATGTTCCTCCTTTAGGTTTCCACCACAAGTTTTGTTCTATTACTTCTCTATATTCCAACATATATTTCCACACTTGTGAGCCACCTTTCCACTGAACAAGGGTGGAAATTTATTTCTTACAATACTTATTCCACATAAAATTTGCCCATAGTGAATTTTGAGTTCTAAATTTCTACCAAAGCTTAGCATACATAGCTTTAGATACATCAATCATAGATCTAAAACCCAAACCTCCTTCATTTTTTGGCAAGCAAACCTTTTCCCACGCATCCTAGTGTTTGCTTCTACATGTAAGCTTGTTACTCCAATAAAATTTTGTAAAAAATTTATGAAGCTCTTTCATCACACAATTAGGAGGAACAATAGCAGAAAGTACATGAATAAGAATGCTTTGTAAAACACTAGACAACAGAACTTCTTTACCCCCAAAAGAAAGCATGTTACATTTTCAAGCTTGAAGCTTATCTTTCACCCTTTTGATGAGATCTGCATAATGCTCTTTTCTTTTCCTAGCATGAGTTATGGGACAACCTAGGTATTTTAAAATGGAAGTGACCCTAGACATACATGTACATTCCTCCACCACTACTCTCATGTTTGTGGCAACACTTTGATGAAGATAAAAGACATTTTTCTCTTTATTAATTTGTTGTCCAGATTCCCCTTCATATTCCTGCAAAGTTTCAACTATCCTATTCAATGAGTAATTATTAGTAGAGGCCAAAATGATGGTATCATCAACATAAGCCAGGTGGTTAATTTGTGCACTCCACTTTGGTAAACGATACCCTACATATTGCACATCATCAAACAAAGCACCCAAAGACATGGATAAAACCTTAGCTGATAGAATAAATAATGTTGGAGATAAATGATCTCCTTATTTCACTGGTTGAATGAAAGAAACCCTGTGATTGTCCATTAATCAATACAGGGTATTAATTATTGGAAATCAGTCTCCAAATTATGTCAACAAAATCATTTGAGAAGCCCATTTTTCTTAATACTTTCATTAGAAAAAACCATGATACTCTATCATAAGCTTTGGCCATATCAAGCTTAATTACCACATTATCAGGCTTACCTCTTTTTCTAATATCTGTAACAATCTCTTGAGTCAGTAGAACATTTTCAATGATACTTCTCCCTTTCATAAAATCAGATTGATTACTTAAAATCAGCCTTGGAAGTAGAGACTCAAGTCTATTATGAACAATTCTAGAGATGACCTTATTAATAAAATTACTCAAACTGATTGGCCTCAAATCTGAAAAAGATTGTACATTATCTTTCTTAGGTAACAGAATTAAGTTGGTATGAGTAATGGACTTAGGTAAAAAATTACCTTGAAAGAAATCATGTACCATTTCTAGAATATTAATGCCAACAATGTCCCAACAACTCTGGTAAAATCTCCCTGTCAAACCATCAAGACCACCAGCACTGTCTCTATTAAGCTTGAATACAACATTCTTTACCTCTTCTAATTTCGACATTCTACATAAAATTGAGTTTTCCTCTACATTAATCAATGTGGGAATATGCCTCAGTAAAGGAAAATCACTAGCATCCCTCTCTTGTGTGAATTGTTTTTGATAAAAGTCAATGGATTCAACATCTATAGCCTCTTCTTCTTCTTCTTCTTCTTCTAACCATACCCCCTGTATGTTTTGAATTCTCTGCAAGTGTAGCCTTTTTCTTCTGCCCTTCACTATACTATGAAATAATCTAGTATTTCTATCCCCATTATCAAATCATTCATAACCAGCTTTTTGTTGCCAATAGATTTCTTCAAAGTGACGATATCTTTTAAATTCAGCTTCAACCCTCTACAAACTGCTCTATTAATGTCATTCGGCACATCTTCAAACAATTTCTCTTTGATTCTCATTATATCCTCCCTGATGATTAACTATTTGAAATTGTCTCCATATGTATCATTGATCTATCTAGTTAGAGCAGTTTTAACCCTTTTAATGTTTTCCTTAAAAGCTATAAAAGGATTAATAGTATTAGTAACCCAATTCTGTCTCACGACCTCCTTAATATCTTTATGCTCTGTCCAAAATTTTAGGAACCTGAATGATTTCTTCTTTATAGAGTTAGTTTCGTCACAAGTAATAAACATAGGGGCATGGTCTGATCCAGTCCTTGGTAAATGTTCCACCTCAATGTGATTGAACCAATTACTCATCTCTTGATTGATGAGTATTCTGTCCAACCTCTCAAATATACAACCATTACCTGCTCTACCATTTCACCATGTAAATGGACTCCCTTTGTATGAACTTTAGATAGTTCACAGGTTTTAATACAACAATCAAAATCCTCATGATCAATATCTTCTACCGGCAGACCCCCTATCATTTCTTCTGCATTCAATACAACATTAAAATCTCCTCCAATAAGCCAAGAGATATTCATGTCATCTTCCAAGTGATATATATCCTCCCACAATGATACTCTTTCATCAGCACTACACTTGGCATACACAATAGTGACATAAAATTTGTGTTGTTGAGTCTGGTATTTTAAATTAAGAGACAACTGTTGATCTGTGTTACTAACAACTATAGTGTCAAAATCATGATTTGTAAAGACCCATATTTTTCCATTACAATTGGAAGTAGCAAAAGGCATTCTCAACCACCTTCTATACTTGTTGATATGTCTACGGTCTTGAAAAGGCTGTAGGGGAGCAATAAAGGAGAACTTGTGAAAATTATGTAACATCTGAACCCTTTGAAAAGCTTGTTGTGACTTCACTGACCTTATGTTCCAAATAAATGATTTCATCATCTATCATAAGCTTTATATCTCTTTAGTTGTATTCTGATGGGTTGAGCACTATCTACATTCTCTTGTTTCTTCCCTTTCCTTGCAACCTTCAAAATTCTAGGAGATAAATCTGCCTCCTTGTCTATGTGAGCCAAAACATCATCATCATCATCATCTTCCCTGTTTGCTTTAGTAGTCACTCCTGGGCCTTCTATCTCCAACAATGCATTCTCCTCCACATTATGAGTAATAATATCATGGAGAACTTTATTTGAAGACTCTCTTATAGCAAGGATTTGTGCTTTTTCAATTTGACAATATGTAGGATCAACTACTATTGCCAAATTATTATCAATATTCCCTCTATCTTCACTCATATTTTCATTGCAGATTTGAGGACTTTGTTACTTGTCCTCCAAAGGTATTACCATTTGCATATTGTTATAAACTACCACTGCCCAACTATCTCTACAGGTTTGTTGTTTATCTTCCATGTTAACTAATTCATGATTTTCATTGCCATGCTCCTTATCATGTGTATTGTGTTGCTTATTTTAATCCATATTGTCATGCTGCACATGGATTGTAGACGTCGAGGCTTCTCCTTGCAAAACCTGTCTAAAGGAACTAGTCACCCATTCTTTTGCTAAAATGGGTTGCTCCTTTTCTACCTCCTTCCCTTGCTTTGTATTAATATTGGAATTGTTGCTTATATTTAAATCTACATGTGTGATCTCCTCTTGCGTGAGAGCATCAAAAGAGTTTTCTGTTGTGACTGTCATATGATTATCATGTTTCTCCTTATTGCTTCAATTCTTTCTGTTATCTCTCACCACATTCCAGTGTCCACGATCCCCAACTACTTTGCCGCTTGAGAGAACTTTAGCTTTCCCTTTTTGAAATGTGTGAGCTGGACCAAGTTTCTCTTGAGCTACTTCTCTTGGATGCTGCTCATTGTTTTCTATTTTTCTGCTTTTATTTATTTGTGCTTCTACATTCATCTTTGTTATGACCCTGCATCTTGCATTGTATACAATATTAACGTAATCATAATTTATTGTAACCATATTAGTCCTTATTTCTCCAGTGACTTGATTTTCTATCTGTGTCTGCACTCCTTTCAAAAACTCACCTTTTAAATCTACTATCACCTTCACATGCGCACAACTTGGTCTCGTCTTATTAATTGTTTCTTGATTTAATTGGATCAGTTTACCCACTGTTGATGCTAAAGAAAATAAACATTCTTTGACAAAAGAGTGGGTAATTGGTTAGGAAATGAGATCCACTCCATTGTCATTGATGTTTCCTCATTAACCTTAAACCGTGAGTAATAGATTAGTGTACGCATAAGATATGAATATCCATCTCTGCTTGTGATGTAGAAGGCTCCCTTTGATACCATATTAATAAAATCTTCTTGTTGAGTTAGACGTATAAGAATGTGTTTGTTGCGGAATAATCCAATCTGACATCCTCCCTTAATTTCACATTGTTGAGGAAAAATTCTTCTGAATTCCTCCTAGTCAGACCATTCATATGTAAACTTTCCGATCACTACAAATTGTAGATCTTCAATTTGATTCATCCTTTCTACCTCTTCTTCTTTCCATTTTACTTGCAATATTCCTCCAACTACTGAAACTTCTTTGCGCAGTGCTTCATTTGTTTGCTGTTCTGTTTGATTGAGAGAATTGGCAAAAGACCTCTTTATAGACAACTTAGGGTTTGTGAGATCAATACTAGTAGATTCATTTAGTGCTGGGAGATCTGTAATTGAAAAAGGAATACCACCCACCGGAGGTGGATGACCGTCGTTCGGATGCACCATTCGCTAGAGTTGGGGGTGCCTCATTCATTCACTACCTTGATACAAGATAATAACATAGGCTCATCACAATATCACTATAAAATATCTCAATCAAAAGTATACTAGCAACTACATACATTTTATGGCTCAAGACTAGGGGTGGCAAATGAGTGAATTGGATCGGATTTGGAGGAATTGAGTATGAATTGAGTTAAAATAGATTTGGATCACAATCCACCCATATAAAATATGGGTAAATTGGTCAAATATGGTTTGGGTAAAATGATTGTAACCCACTTTAATCTTCTAAAGCCAATAAAATTAAATCAAAGTTAAATTGTTAATACCTCAACCCCTACCACCCCACCCCACCCCACCCCACCCCACCCCACCCCTATATTATAATTTTTTTTTACCTTGTACCCACACCCCCCAAAAAAATGATTTTTTTTAAAAAAAGATTTTGAAAAAAATAAAATTTCCAACCCTACACCCACCGCCCCCCCACAAAAAAAAAATTTAAAAATTATTTCCCACCCACACCCAAAAAAATTTATAAAAACAATTCCAAAAATAAAATAAAATTTCCCCCACCCCGCACCCCCACATCCACTCCCCCCCCCCCCCACAATTTTTTATTTTCAAAAACGAATAATGCAATTAGGGATTTTTATTATAAATGAGTGATATATGGATTCTCATGTTTATCCATTTTGTCTATATTTGTATGAGCTTAAATAGGTTTCAGTCCATAGTTATCCATTTAAGAAAATATGAGTGATCCATTTAATTTAATATGAAAAAAATGCATCTAGTTCACTTATATGGGCTGAAATTGCCACCCCTACTCAAGACAATATCAGAATCAAGATCAAGTTCAGGAAATATCAATAAACCATATTCATTAACACTTAATCAGTGGAAAAATTTATGAAACTAGTAAAAAATTCTAACTTATTTATTGAAAACAACTACAGTTTAAAATATTTATTAAAAAGAACAGTATTTTATTTATGTAGCAAACAAAAGGTATCCTAATCAGACTCCCGCTTTTCTCTCATCAAGTTTCACAAAAAAAAATTCAGAAATTGTCAAAATCTTTCAAAAGATTTATATCACAATCTCATTGATTTAGGTAATCACATTTTTGTCATGTATGTTTTGCGAATTTTTGAGATTTTAGCTATTTGATTTGTATTTTGTATTCATCTGATCTATATTAGATTAGTAATCACCGATAACCTTCATATAGAAAATATTTGTTTGATTCTATATACATTTTTGTGTGTTTAGTAATTTCGTCATTTTCATTTAGCGATTGCGTGTTTATTGAATGGAGTTATAAGTTACAAACCCAAAAATAATCTGTATTTGTATTGCATAAACATAATTTGTATTCATACAGAAATTATAGTCATGTTAATTTTGTATTCGTCTTGCATAAATATAATTTGTATTCGTTTTGCATACAAAGAATTTGTATTCATACTGGATTTATATTCATATTAATTTTTGTTTGTCAATTGATTCAGGTAATCACATTTTCGTCATGTATATTTTTTTATTTTTCAAAACTTTAACTATTTGATTTGTATTTTATGTTTTTGTTTTGTATTCATCTGATCTATTTAAGATTAGTAATCACCGATAATCTTCATATAGCAAATATTAGTTTGATTCTATATGCATTTTTGCATGTTTAGTAATATTGCCTTCATTTAGCGATTGCATGTTTATTTGAATAGAGTTATAAGAAATAAGCTGAAACATAATTTCAATTTGTACTGCATAAACATAATTTGTATTCATACCGGAATCGTAGTCATATTAATTTTATATTCATCTTGCATAGCCATAATTTGTATTTGTATTGCATAAACAGAATTTGTATTCATACCGAAATTATAGTCATATTAATTTTGTATTCATCTTGCATAAACATAATTTGTATTCGTCTTGCATACACAAAATTTGTATTCATACTGAATTTGTATTCATATTCAACTGAAATTAATGTGAACCATATCCTGTGATGTTAATAACAAGGTAATTAATTTATTTGTATTGAAAAATAGTCTTTATAGTACCCAACTCAGTCCTATTAGCATTTGTATTTGTTACACTACTTTTTTTCCAGATGAAATTCAGAAATATTACATCTTCTCCAAGGGAGCTTGTAGTACTACAATTGCCACAGGAGGGTATCGAAAATCAAGTCGAGGAAATCAAACAGATTCACAATTTGTATTTAAAAAAATTGTATTCCATGATAAAAAAAATGTATTTCTTATCTGTTTTGTATTCCAAAAATATATGATACTCAAAATTTATAGAACATCAACTAAATTGTATTCTAAATTATTTTGTATTCCAAGCAGCCAACATACAAAACCATTCAATCATTCTCTGATTTGAAACTTAAATGTGTTCAAACAAAATTTGTATCACAGTCATCAAAACACACAAATTTTTAATCACATTAACAATCACAATTTATATTTCAAAAAAATTGTATTTCAAAACAAAAAAAAGTATTTCTTATATGTTTGTATTTCAAAATATATTATATTCCATGTCTAATTTATAAAACATCAATCAAATTTTATTCAAACATATTTTGTATTTCAAGCAACCAACATACAAATTTTTTAATCCATTCAGACCATTCATTTGTTGTATCAAAATCAACTGTTGTATCAAAATCAAAATGTATTCAGAATAAAACTTTCTATTGTTGTATTCGAAACACTTTACATTCGAAATAAAACTTTCAATTTTGGTGTTCAAAACTAATTGAATTCGAAACTTATTCCAAATAAATTCACGTGTTTTTGAATACCTAATCGATTATAGCTCGAAGATCAAATTGAAATTACCTGCTAAATATGTATTTCAACAATTTCTTCTAGTTGATTATCTCCTACTGATCATATTTTGTATTCAAAATCTTTTTGACTGATATCTATCTTCTTTCTTCCAGAGAAAACGATGATCAATCGACTTGACTTCTACGAAGAAGGACGATTATTATTGGAGAATTGAAAGTCGATAATGGAGTTTGAGGAAGAAGGTAGATAAAGCGCCCTTTTTGGTCTCCTAATCTTTGTAACATACATAATGAAGATTTTCAGTAATATTTACCTAATTTGAAAGATTCTCTCACTTGATTTTCTTTATTTGTTATTTCTTAGTTGTATTCTGTCAAGTCAAACCAAAGAAAAAAAAATACATAAATCAGCCTCATAACAAACTAAAATATAGCTATTTTTAATAAATATTAAACGTGTAGCTAAGGGGTCCTATTAAATGCTAAAATATTATTGGTTTGAAATTTTTCCTATCAGTATCACAATCAACCAATACACCATGTAATGGAATGAAATAAAGGTATAATGATAATATAATCATACTATCTTACCAAAAGTTTGTACGCACCCACTTTCTTCGTCGGATATCCGATACTCATAGGGAACTTGCAAAATCCATGTACTCACTTTGTATCAGATAGATTTTTATCGAAAATGTCATGAGTGAAACATCTAGGGATAACTCTATACCAAGAGTATCTTGGATGAAATTTCTTTTACCGAATAACCCTACATCGAGCATATCCTAGATGAAACTTCTTGTATCAGATAATCCCATACCGTGAATACCATGAATGATCCTTTAATGAAATTGATCCTTTCACTTTCTAGAAGTCAATATGCTTTAGATGCAATGCCAACACAACAAAGCTTATACTGAATTCAATCCTCAGAATGGACAATGAGAAATAACTCAAAAGTATTCAACAATGAGAATAGCAGTGGAAGAATAATTAAATAGCATTTCATATGCAAAACTTTAACTAAATATTGTCTTTTATCAATATCAAGTGAGTAATTTCAAGATACATACAACTCATAAAAATTAATCAATTCATAAATTATTTCTTCATTCTAACTTTTAGATCTTCTAGGTCGTATAGAAACTTCATGGCAATTCAATGCACGACTATTACATCAATTATCACAAAATATTATCATAATCCGACTTCAAATTCATAAAGGAGAATTTTTTTTATCAACTGTTGGTGAGCATTTTAATATTAATATTTTATAATAATTTGCTAAAAAAACTTTGGAGTCATAGTATTGCCTTTGCTGTAAGTTGTCCGTTGGTTGACTTTCACTTGTTGCTTTATGTTGGGAGTTATGGCAATTCTTTGCTGCCGTTTGGAACATTAAGTTGGGCATTACTCCATAGAGTTAGTGCATATGTTACTGATTTTTTGTGTGCATCTTCTTCTAATGTCGTTGGTGGCATTGGCTTTTTCTACTTTATTTCTTCTTAATTCCTCCATTAAGCCTTGTAACATATGTAACATCTATGTCATTTATCTTCACTATTAGCTACCCCATTATCTTCCTATTCATTTCTAGGAAGACTTTCTCAACTATAAATAGTGGTGGTCTTTCATTTGGTTTGGGAACACACTAAGAAAATATAGAGTGCTTAAAGTTTGTCAAAAGGAGAGTTCTTATTAGTTGAAGGGAGGTGTTCTTTTTGTGGAGCTTTAGACTCAACTCTTATCTAGAGTTTGTTGAGTTTCACTTTGTGATTATGCTGTTGTATCCTAGAGGGGACAAGTCAAAAAGGACTACTGCTGGACCGGTGAAAACATTTGCTGCAGTGGGCTTGAATCTCCTTAAAGAGAGCGAAATATCCGCGCCTCAGCCTGAAGATATTTTTATTTCTTCATTTTATTTTCAATTGTAATCTTTGTATTATTGTAATTTTCACTAACAATTTTAAGGAGATTCAAAATGACTACAATTGAAAAAATTGCGGATGTCAAGATGGGAGACCTTAACAAGCCATTTTGATTCAATGGTAACCATTTCAAGAGATGGAAGGGTAAAATATTTTTCTACTTAAGTCTTCTCAATGTCTTTTATGTGGTAACTGAGAAGAATACTAATAAAGTTGACATCACCTCTATGAATGATGATGAAACTATTTCTCATCTAGAGAAAGTAAAAAAGTACGATGGTGATTTCTATAAGTGTCGGTATTATATTTTAAATTGTCTATCTAATAATTTTTATGATTATTATGATAGAACTTACTCTAGTGCAAAGAAAATTGGAAAGCATTGCAGAGTAAGTATGATACCGATGAGGCTGGAGTGAAAAAATATGTGGCTAGTAGATTTTTTCGTTTCCAAATAGTGGACAACAAATCAGTGGTAGACCAAGCTCAAGACTTTATAATGATTGTTGGAGAGCTGAGGTCCGAGGAGGTCAAAATTGGAGATAACCTTATTGTTTGTGGTCTAGTAGATAAACTTCCACCTTCTTGGAAGGAATTTCAAAAAACTATGCGCCACAAACAAAAGAAAACCTCTCTTGAAACATTGATAATGAAAATCCTCATGGAAGAAGAGGCAAGAGGCCAAGATGCACTTTTACATTCAGAAGAGAGCAACATCACAACGAAAGTAAATTTAATTACTTCAAATAATGCTACTCCTGAATCTCACAAAAATACTTCCTTGAAGCCTAAGAAGAAAAAAATCAAGAAAAATAATTATAGACCTCCCAAGAAAAATAATGGTGAAAATAACCAAGCACAAATCAACAAGTTCAAGATAAGGGACCGTGCTTTGTTTGTGGCAAGAGTGGGCATATTGCTCGATTTTACAGAATCCGAAAACGTAGTCCTAATCCTCAAGCAAACGTTACCGAAGAACCTTTTGTGGCGGTGATTACCGACATAAACATGGTTGAGAATGTTGATGGATGGTGGGCTGATTCTGGTGAAAACCGTCATGTCTGTTATGACAAAGATTGATTTAAAAAATATACTCATTTTGAGGAGCCCAAACTATCATGTTTGGTGATTCTCACACTACTCAAGTGCTTGGAATGGAAGATGCCGAATTGTGTTTTACTTCTGGAAGGGTATTAACTTTGAAAGATATACTTTATACTCCTTCCATGAGAAAAAAATTGATGTCTAGTTTTCTTCTTAATAAAGCAGGCTTTAAACAAATTATTGAATCTGATCAATATGTAATTGTGAAGAAAGACATTTTTGTGGGAAAGGAGTATGCTTGTGATGGGATGTTTAAACTGAATGTTGAAATGGATAAAGTTTCTACTTCTGTTTATATGCTTTCTTCTACCAATTTTTGGCATGCTCGTTTGTGTCATATTAATGATCGTTATGTTGGAATCATGAGTAGTTTAGGATTAATCCCAATGGTTAAAAAGAATTTTTAAAAGTGTGAGGCTTGTAGTAAAGCCAAAGTCACTAATATGCCTCATTTTCAAGTTGAAAGAAAAACTGAATTGTTAGAATTAGTTCATACTGATATTTGTGAACTTGGAGGAATTTTAACTCGTGAAGGTAATAGATATTTTATCACTTTCATTGATGATTTTTTTAAGTTAACGTATGTTTACTTGATGAAAAATAACAGTGATGCTTTTGAAAATGTTAAAACTTATCTCCATGAAGTTGAAAATCAGTTTGGAAGAAAAATAAAAAGAATTAGAAGTGATAGAGGTCGTGAAGATGAATCAAATGAGTTTAATTCTTTTGTTAGATCATTGAGAATAATTCATGAAACTACACCTCCTTATTCCCCTTCATCTAATGGTGTAACGAAAATAAAAAATAGAACTTTGGTTGAATTGACTAATGCCATGCTTATTGAGTCACATGCACCTTTAAATTTATGGGGTGAAGCTATTTTGATTGTTTGTTATGTGTTGAATCGTGTGCCTCATAAAAAGTCTAAATTGACACCTTTTGAATTGTGGAAAGGTTACAAGCCAAGTTTGGGATATCTAAGAGTTTGGGGTTGTCTAGCCTTTGTGAGGCTAATGGATCCCAAGATTACAAAGTTGGGTAAGAAGTTATTACTTGTGCTTTTCTTGGTTATGCTTCAAATAGTACAGCCTATAGATTTTTTAATCTTGAAGATAATGTTATAATAGAATCAGGTGATGCTATTTTTCATGAAAATAAATTTCCTTTTGATTCTAAAAATAGTGGGGGTCAAAGGATTGAAAAAAATATTTTGTCACTACCTAGTTCTTCTACTTCTACTTTAAAAAGTAAAGAAATTGACGATTTTGAGTTAAGATGAAGTAGAAGAGCTAGAGTAGAAAAAGATTTTGGTCCCAATTTTTATGTGTTTAATGTTGGAGATGACCCTCTCATTTTGAAATAAGCATTATCTTCACATGATTCTATTTTTTGGAAAGAGGTTGTAAATGATGAAATGAAATCATTAATTTCTAATAAAATATGGAAGTTAGTTGATTTACTACCGGGTTGTAAAATAATTGGTTGTAAATGGGTCTTATGAAAAAAGTTAAATCTGGATGGATCTATTGATAAATATAAGGCTAGACTATTTGCAAAAGGTTTTAAACAACTAGAAGGCCTAGAATTTTTTGAGACTTTTTCTCCGGTAACAAGAATTACATCCATAAGAATTTTAATTGCTATGGCTGCAATTTTTGATTTACAAAATTAACGCAGAATCTCATCTAACAACCACAATATGCACCACTTAGAATTTTCTTTTAAGCAAAACAAAAGGTGATCTACTATCAAGCTAAGCATAAGGTGATCTACTATGTAGTCTTCTTGACATGACGTATCAAGTCAAGAGGGCGAGGCTCCCAGCAATGGAGGGGAAATGGGAGTGGGTAGGCGGGCTCCTTTCACTTGACTGGTTAGTTAGGACTTTTTTCTACGATGTTCTTCATCAAACGGATATAAAAACAACTTTTTTAAATGGAGACCTAAATGAGAAAATTTATATGGATCAACCCGAATATTTTATTGAAGCAGGCCAAGAAAGCAAAGTGTGTAAACTTACTAAATCCCTATATGGCTTGAAACATGCACCTAAGCAATGACATGAAAAGTTTGATTCCTGCATGATTGAAAATGATTTTAAAACAAATGAGTGTGATAAATGCATATATCATAAGTCTTGAAATAGTTCATATGTGATTATTTACCTATATGTTGATGATTTATTGATCTTTGGCTCTAACATGAATGTTATTGATAAAGCTAAAAATATTCTTAGAAGCCATTTTGATATGAAAGATCTTTGTGAGACAAATTTTATTCTTGGAACAAAAATAACAAGAACATGTGATGAAATTTTCCTTGACCAATCACATTATGTTGAGAAAATCTTGAAAAAATATAACTTTCTTGATTGCAAGCATGTAGTGACTCCTTTTGATTCAAGTGTTCACTTATTTCCTGCTGAAAGTGAAAATGATGTAGTAAATCAAAAAGAATATGCTAGCTTAATTGGAAGTTTGAGATATGTGACTGATTGCACTAGGCCTGATATTGCATATGCAGTAGGAGTAGTTGGTAGGTTTACAAGCATGCCAGGTAATGAACATTGGCATGCTATAACAAGAGTTATGAGATATTTAATAGGGACAAAAAAATTGTGGTTTGCTTTATAAAAAATATCCTACTGTACTTGAAGGCTTTTCTGATGCAGATTGGAACACTTTATTAGATGATTTCTGTTCTACCACTGGTTACATTTTTACTATGGGTGGTGGTGCTATTTTATCACGATCCGAGTCTACATCCTGGACGTGGCCGACACTCAAGAACCATTGCTGGTCCCCAAGCGAACCCTCATCCTGGCTGAATACAAGCGGAAGACTAATTTAAGCATGCAAAAACTTAAAAACTGAATTAGATTCAATAATCTCAACTTTAAAATAATCTGAACAATACTCAATTGATAAGTCAGAGTTTGTAAAAACAACTCAAGGAAGATACATACTGAAAACTACTCAACTTTGTCTATCTATGAAGCCTCTACTATTACAGAAGGATATCGGGACAAGACCCATGACATCTCAAAACTACTAACTGTAAGATAAATGTGAATTCTTCTGGAATGTAAGAAGGCTCAACAAAGCTGATTGGAATATTCCATGACCTCAATGAAACGTTTGCTGATGATCTTGAATACCTGTATCTGCATCATGAAACGATACAGGCCAAATGGCTCAGTACATGGAATGTACGACCATGTAAGGGGAATTCTAAAGCATAAACATAAGCTTGAACTGGTGGAAAAGAAACATACTTACCTCTTCTCAACTCACTCAACTCAACTCAACTCAACTCAAAGAAACATAGTTCAACTCAACTCAAAGAAACATAGTTCAACTCAATAAATAAGAGACTCAACTCTGTGAAACATAGCTCAACTCAATAACAAAATACTCAACTCTGAATACTCAACTCTGGATAAAGCAACAGTAAAATATGCAATATATGGAAAGCTTTTAAAATAGTAGATAGCAACTCAATGTATTGAAGAATACAATAATAACTTAGTTTGTATGCAATGATACAAAATAACTCGATTTATATATAAGAATACAAAATATCTCTGTGGGAGTTTCTCTAACTGACAACCATCACTATGAGCTATGTGATGATACAACGTCTCGGCCACGCTGTCAGAACTGTCCTATACCTTTCCAGGGTATAGAACTCCTCAACTAAGTGGATCCACTATTCTATGCTAAAAAACATTAAGGAATCAACTAAGAAGTATGACCATTTCTACCCACGTTGGCTACATAGTTTATGGGGGATATGAGTTGTCTGAACTCTCCCCTATATCGGTGCTCAATACTACTCCCAAAATATAACTAGCTCATATGTTTAAAAACATAACTCTTTCTGTGGTTTGAGGTTATTACTCAAAATCTTTCTCTAAAAAGTGATGGTACTTGATTGCTCAAAACTCTTTTGGAAATCTCAGTTTCCTCCTCTTTTTAATGTGAAAACATTTACTCTTGGGAATACTTAGTTCCCATATATCATTTTAAAGAAAATAAACTCATATCTACTCTTTCTCAACTCAAGTGCTCAAGTCTTAAAACAAGTTTAGAAAAATTTGTAAAAGACTTCTCAAAATAAGGTTCATGTCGAATTATCGACATGAACGACTCAGTTTAAGATTTTCAATAACCATACATAGAACTCAATACTCAGAACTCAACAACTCATAACTCAAGAACTTCAATGATAATACTCGTTTCAAGAATGCTTGACTCAGAGGGTTCATGCGGAAATATGGGCATGAACTATTCAACTCAAGGACTCAAAGATACTTCTCATCTCAAGACTGCTCGACTTATAGGTTCATGCGGAATTATGGGCATGAACTACTCAACTCAAGGACTTCATGGGTAACATGTAATAGTCCCATGATTAGGAATATAATCTCAAAAGGGTTAGGAACTCGATACTCAAGACTTAGAACTTGAAGATACTACTCCTCTCAAAGATGCTCAGTTTACGAAGTTCATGCGGAATTTATGGGCATGAACGACTCGACTCGAGGGTCTACATAAAAATATGAAACTCATGTATATGACTCTTTTAATTCTCATACTTACTTCCTCAAAACTTAGCTCAAATCGATAGTTGATCTCAAAGGATTCACAATTTAACTCAAAGACTTTCTTGAACTCTACTCTTAGCTCTTTCTTGAATTTGAATAATGAATTCAAGAGTTATGGTTCATGATATGAAGGATATCATGATGATAATGTAGACTCATGAATACATTCTCCTCATTCTCATAGTCACTTGCTCGAGTCTTGAAATAAGTTATTAGAAGTTGTAGAAGACTCCTCAAAAAAGACTCAAAGGGATTTTCTCAAAATGTTCGAAAGAACTCTTAAGACAAGGTTGTGATTCATGTTATGAATGATTTCCAGATTTTTAGAAGTAGTTTAGAGTGGTTAGAATCAATAGTGATTGAAGGAACCCTTTTAAAGAACTCAGACGGGCAAAACGACGGAGAAGGGGTGGGGGTAGGTGAACCTGACGCACTGAGTGGCGCAGGGCACTAACCCTCTACCTACAGAGGTGTGGTTAGGGCGCACTGGCTGGCGCAGGGCGCCTGGCCCCAACCCAGAAAACCCGGATGACTTTTCTTTCTCGTTTTCTGACCCTAACTTACCTAGAATCGAACGGTTTCTTCCCCAATCACTTAGATTCGAATACCCAACCTAAGTACACACTAATCTACTCAAAACAACCCTTAAATTACAAGGATTTATCTCAAGAAAACCCCAACAAAACAAGATTTAGAATGAAACTTCAAGAACACTTATCAAGAACTCATCAAGAACTCAACATACTCAAACTCATGGATGAAATTCGTAAAAGAAACTCATGATTGGTGTGTGGGTGAATGAACCCAATACTATGATAATTTACATACCTCTTAGGGGTTAAACCCATGGCAAAAATCTGCAACAAAACTCAAGAATCTCGACGAATGCTTTGATCCTTTCCCCCTTTCTCCTCTTTTCTCTTCTTGAACTCTCAACTAAAACTCTAAGCGTATTGGGGATGAATGAAACTGATTCTAATCTGTTTATACCCCTAAATTATTACTAAAAATGAATTAAATCTGATTGGGTAAGGAAAATACCAAAATACCTCTCATATTTTTGGGTAACTTTCCTTAACTGGATAACCTTACTTCAAAAGGGCATATCTCACTCATACAAGCTCGAAAATTAGCAAACTCGGTAGCGTTGGAAAGATAATTCAAAGACCTTTCATTTGATATTTTATGGTCCACCTAACTCATCCTGTACTGAAAGTTATGGTCGTTTGAAGTTTACCCAAAACTTAAAGGAACCTAGGAATGACTTGAATGAATTCTCTTTAGTTCTTTTTGGAACTCAAGGTACTACATCTAGTGACCTTAACACTTAAGAAAAATTTAAATCCCTTGGTAAAAACTTACTCACTACGAAGGATGGTTCAAGTCTTAGCTCAAAAATTTTCCGGGGTGTTACAATATCTCCCCCTTGGGATCATTCGTCCTCGAATGACGACTGGACTGGGTATGGAATGGGGTTACTCTTACTAAGGTCTTAGTCTAATGGTATGCTCTTACTATATTCAAGCTTAACACAAATCTTTAGGTTCGGGTTCTATACCTCTCTATAGGGAATCTTATCCCAAGACTATTACTCTTTACCACCACATTGGGCTCATATCAAGAACCACCTAATGTTTAACAACACCACATTTAAGCTCAGTACTCTAACAACTCCATGGACTCCTACTAACCAACTCCTTCAGAACCAACTAAGGGCTCTCATTTAACTATTTCTCATCGTAAAACCTCATCCTCCTCATTTATAACCTTAGATGGAATGATCACACCATCACTATCACGATAAGAACATCAACCTCCTCTTTCTAACATCACTCCATTACTAAAAGGACCTCCGAAAGGACATCTCCCATACTCTTTGGAACTCATTACTATCTCACTCTCAAACACTTGACTTGATTTCTCATCTTGTCATCTCCCACTTAGGTCTAAAGATGACACTTGAAAGCTATGGACCTATTCCATCATCTCTAACTGGTCTACATCATCTTTTACTCTAACACTCGGGATAAATTTATCTCATGACTACCGAATTCTCTATAAGCGGGTACTAAGACCTCTTTCTAAGGTGTTTCTCTTAACCTCTTCTGATTACATACCTTCCCGGTACACCTCTTAATGCTCTTGTTACTCTTGTGACTTAGCCACACTTCACTACCCTTATCTAAAGGTTAGGGTCTCTCACTTGTACCACTCATATTTATTGCAGCTAACATCTCAATTCCTCACCTACTCTATGTCAAGTCTACCAGATCAAATCCCATGACTGACATCATCACCCTCATGTTGCCATTCTTTCGATCATTACACTCATCTCAAATTCAAGCTTAATGTTCATTACTAAACCCGAATATCAATACGATTGCTCGCCTACTATACTATACCTCATTACTTAATCAGTTCTATAACCTTCTGAACATAATGACCCTCTCAAACATAGCATAAGCCTAGTTTAGATCTATCACTTCATGAATACTCTGTTCTTCTATTCAACACATATGTTTAGCCTCCTCTAACATGATGGCGCATCGACATCAACTATATTCTGGTTAAAAATATATATACTCTATCTAATCTTCACTAGCAACTCTTACTCTACCTCCTATCATGAGATCTTCACAACTCATTGATTCTTAGTCTACCCATAAGGGAAAACTCCTCATCAATAACTTACTAGGTGCCTGACTATAATAACATAATCTGCCCCATCACTATCTCACTTTCATAGATCTCTATACCTCTGCACACTTTCCTCTAACTCTGGGCACTTTCACTACTATTGCTCGTGATCTTGTAACTCATGTTACCTTTTCGGGTGAAGATATTACCCAACCTCTAATAATACTCCCTCATAAGGATCTCAGCTGAAACAAGGCTTATAGAAGAAAGTACATCTCACTTTTAGCTTGAACGCACGATTCATACGAACATGAGTGCATTCCTCTGAAACTCAACACTTAACTCACTCATGGGCTTCTCTCAAGCCCCTCTGGAGTCTCATGAATTGCTCAAGACTCTTACTGAGAGCAACTCTTCGATAAAGGATGGACTTTGCTTTTCAACCACCACGAGTATGAATAAATTTCTATGACATAGCTCTATTGCACGATTAAGAGTATGAAAGAAGGAAAACTTTTTTTAAATGTCTGTAGTCCCTCATTTATAGAAGTGGGGGCCTCACAACTATAAATAAGATCCTACTTGAAACGGCTTCATAGACAACCTAGGACACTTGAACTATGTGCTCTGATACCAAGTTTGTCATGACCCGAGTCTACACCCTAGACATGGACGACACTCAAGAACCATTGCTGGTTCCCAAGCGAACCCTCATTCTGGATGACTACAAGCGGAAGACTAACTTAAGTATGAAAAAGCTTAAAAACTAAATTAAATTCAATAATCTCAACTTTAAAATAATCTGAACAATACTCAATAGATAACTCAGAGTTTGTAAAAACAACTCAAGGAAGATACATACTAAAAACTACTCAACTTTGTCTATCTATGAAGCCTCTACTATTACAAAAGGATATCGGGACAAGACCCACAACATCTCAAAACTACTAACTGTAAGATAAATGTGAAGTCCTCCGGAACGTAAGAAGGCTCAACAAAGCTGATTGGAATATCCCATGACCTCAACGAAACGTCTGCTGATAATCCTGAATACCTATATCTGCATCATGAAACGATGCAGGCCAAATGGCTCAGTATATGGAATGTACGATCATGTAAGCGGAATTCTAAAGCATAAACATAAGCTTGAGCTAGTGGAAAAGAGACATACTTACCTCTTCTCAACTCAACTCAACTCAAAGAAACATAGTTCAACTCAATAAATAAAAGACTCAACTCTGTGAAACATAGCTCAACTCAGATAAGAGATATAAGGCTCAACTCAATAACAAAATACTCAACTCTGGATACTCAACTTTGAATACTCAACTCTGGATAAAGCAACAGTAAAAGATGCAATATATGAAAATTAAAAAGTATTGAAGTACCCCTAAACTTGACATGAATTATTACTTTAGTCCCCGAACTATTGACAACCTTAAAAATACTCATCTACATAGCTAAGTGAAATTAAAAACACTCATCATATGCTACGTGTCATCGACCCATGTGTATATGTGAAATTTTCTGCTCATGTGGCATACACATAGATATATCTAGTAAAAAATATTTAAATAATTAATAAAATGCTAAAATTTAGAAATTAAAGAAGAGGAAAAAAATTTCTTACTCCACCCCATCTACGTAGTATCCCAACCACACACCCCACCCCTCACCCCCCCCCCCCTAAAAAAAAAAGAATTTATATAAAAAAAATCTTATCCCTTTTTATAAAAAAAATCTTAGAGTACAAATGATGATAATATATTTTTTTACTGAAAAATCTTCTCATGAAGGGGTGATTATTGTGTATTAAGTTTTTTTTTTTTTTTTTTTTGTAAAACTTGCTTTTTTAGTGGATGCAAACATGAAGAACTCGTCCGTATTCCAACTTGATTAACAAAATAAGTTAAGGTTAGAAAAAAAGGATCAATAACATGAATTTGGTGCTATCAACCTTCACTAATAGCTTGAGCTCGCGAGAGGATAGCTAACGTGAGACTTTTGATGAATGAACAAATTAATTCAACATCTAAGTGTCAATAAGGACTTAGAATGATATTCTGTTAATTAGGTCGACATGCTTTAGGAGACTTAGATTTGTCAATTTTGTACAGTGAATAGAACTGAATGAGTTGATAGTAAATCATCTGTTTGAGTTCTAATATGTAAGAACCATAACCCTAGTTCGTCTTTTATTATTAATTAAAATCCATATAGTTAAAATAGCTAATAGTTCATATTAAAAATCTCAATTTCCAAAAGTAGTTACTAATTAGAATTTCAACAGCAAACTATATTGATCCCGAACAATGCTCTATGTGGGATTCCACCTCAATCTAATTGGATTATTATATTTTGACAATCGACTTCTCTGATCCCAATTTAGGGTGAAATTTGTGAGACATCAAAGTTTTGACGCCGTTATTGGGGAGTTAGAGTTTTATACTATGTAGAAATTCAATAATTAGCTATTAATTTTTGCAAATAACACTTGGTGTTGTCTGTCCTTTGCAGGTTTTTTCATAGTTTAAGCCCAATACTAGGAGTCAAGGATCTTTCTTGGTTAAAATAGATCCTAAAATAGAAAGAATATTCAGGAGGTTAAATTTTACTATGAGTGATGAAAATATTAAGAGGCTAGTTGCTAAGGTTGTTGCGGCACAAGTGGGTCATGTTGGGGCCACTAGACCACCATTAATAAGAAACACAACTTTCAACATCACCAACATGATGTTGAAATTACTGGGCGTGAAAGGCTTGTCCAGTGGTCTACCTCTTGAAATCCCTAACAAACATCTAAAAGATTTTGTTAGGGTGTGTCTAGCTTACAACATCCCATGTATCTCTCAAGAAGGTATACAACTGAGGTTGTTTCCATTCTCTCTGACTGGTGAAACAACTACATGTAGGAACCAAAATGTAGACCAACCATCAGTAAATGGCCCCATGAAATAGGGGGTTTAGTAACAAGTAAAATACACCAATATCAAGTAACAAAAATGAAGAATTATCAAAAATATAATCTACCAAGTTTTTAAAGGACTAGGGGTGTGTGCATAACGTTTGGGGTTTCAACTCAAATAGGCAAAGATTAATCGCAACCAACTTGATTGATACATAAATATCGTTTGGTCTAGTCTACATTCAATTTTCTCTCAAATACCAAACATATGTTCCTTGGATTCTCTCGAACTCCAAGACCATTTCCAATAAAACACCAAATATTGCTAGAGTAAATAGGCTATATCTAGCCCATATCATTAAATGAAAAATTACTCAGATTATCACATCCCTGGCTCAAACCCATAACAAGTCCTCACTATTAAGTCTTACCCAACTCTATTTTGCTTTCTCAAGCTAAAACGATGTTAGAGAGCTCAATCAATATTTGCAACCATTGAGTTTTAGATTAAAATTTCAAGACAACATAAATCCATGTCATACAATCAATTTTAGAACCAATTAATCAATACATATATGGGGTTTTACACCCCCATCAAGCACACACAACCCTAGCTAACAATTTAGCTGCTCATAAAAGAAGAAATAGAGAAAATACTCATGTAGTAAATCTCCATTTCAAGCTAATGTGATTAACAAAATCTGAAATCCAAGCTTATAGTGATACAAATTTGAGGTTTCCTTTTCTACAAGCTAAGGAGTTCTTCACCATACTCAATGAATATATTTTTCTCTAAAATAAAGTCTCTCCTCAATATCCCTAATTGGGAAGAATATAAAGGTATATAATTACACAATTCCCCTTTCTATCCTTAGAACCTTTCGAAGGAAGTACTAAATCCCTTAATTACATTTTTGCCCTGCAACTTGAGTCCTTGAACCTGTGATGGACAGGTGGAATGCCGATCCAGGATTGTAGAGCGCTAATCACTTCTCTGCTTCAATCTTCAGTTCTCATAGGAGCATCTGCACTGGGATCGATGAGCCGCCGATCAAACATTGCACCAAGCCAATTGAAACGCTGATACTGAGGCAACTTTTCTCCTTTCAAGCCAGCGAGATTCCTGATTTTTCCTGTGGGATGCCAGTTCCTTCGTCGGTGGGCTTCAGTGATTTTTTCACTTCAAATCCATAAAACTTGATTTTTCCAAAGAATGCTTGCATACAAGAGAACTAGGGTCTAACATCCCCTCAATTAGCATTAAAACATGACAATAATTCATGAATTTGAGTTCAATGAGTCGGTAAAATACCAACTCATCAAATCCCAAACTTGAACTATTGCTAGTCCTCAAGAAAAACACTCACTTAAGCATAGGAGTCAAACTCATCTACACTGAAGATAGGATTTGTATAATTATGCACTTGACTCAAAACAACAAAAAAGAGACTCAAAACAAAAGACTATATATAGAAGCACAACTTACCATTGGTTCCACCACCATTCACTAGGCAAAGGTTTTTCTTCTTTTCAAACAAAGCACTTTAATGAACCATTCTGGAGCAATTTTTCACTCAAGAACTTCAAAGCATCTCAAGTCAATGGGCATAACCTTTCAGGTTTGCCTAAAGATTCACGGGAATTTATTGCATTCAAATAATTCAATTGAAATCCAAACCTAAAAATTTATATGAAGGATGCAATACCACTCACACAAGAGAGAGTCCCACACACAATTAAGAATGCCAATTCAAGGGATTATAGATCATGTAAAAATACTCACTCTCACAAGCGAATTCAAGTATGCACACATTGAACCATAGGCTTGACCTGTATGTAGATCACCACTAATGTAGATTGACAAGACTCAAAATCCCCAAGGACTTGCATGTTTAACTTAGGCTTGTGCAAAAGATGTGGTATCATTCGGTCAAGTGACTAATATGCCACCCTATTCCTTTCACTTCTCAATTAAGCACACCACTCACATTTTTTGTTTTGATTTCCACCTTATTTATCCCTTTTTATGATGCTCACTTATTCCAACCTCCGTTCTTCTTTTCACTAGAGACATGTGCACACATTGAGATATCACCCACAATTTTTCTTTCTTTCATTTATTTTCAGCAGTTTTCAAATTGATTCTTATAATGCTCTATGCTTTTAACTCAAAGCTCTTTGTTCTATTGGTGCACAACCTCTCAAACTTAGGCTTTTGCCTACATTTCAGATCATTCACTTTTTCTCCCTTTCTCCCCCTAAACTTAGATTTTTAGCCTACATCATGAATCGTTAGCAACTAGGGAGACATGAGGGTGTCAAACCAAAGGGTTACAAAGAATCAAGGTATGCAACATGGTGGCATAAAAAAATGGTTTAGGCTCAATGAGGCTGATGAAAATTACATCAATGGAAGGAAAATTTGGGATAAAGTGGCTAGTAAAAAAGGGCCTAGGTTCTTCTTTCAATCCAAGTCAAATCTAGAATTTTACCTTGAAATATATTTTGGGAAAAGTTCTAGACAACATGCATATACAAGAATAAATCAAATCCTTTCCGCACAAGACATTAAAATCCAACAAACTCTCAAGTTAGTCTCAAAATCAATTAAATCGAATGACCTTTGAAAAACTACAATGTGAAGAACTCCCACTTGTCAATCACAAAGCCAAAAGAGGAATGTATGCGACATGACAAGAGATTTCTATCAATTCACTTTTTCCCATTTTGAAATCATTTAAAACCTTATTTTGTCAATTAAATTTTTGGTGGTCCTTCTTGCAAGAGGTGCGACACAAGACTCAATTTTAAACTAAATTTAGAATTATTTTTCCCTTAAGAAAGTCGCCTCTCAATCTATCATAGGGACGCCAACCCGTTTCGACACAAAAAGACTCAAAGAAAATAAAAAGAAAAATCTAGCTCCTTGGAAAAGAACAGAGGCATAAAAGAAATCTTTGAGTTTATTCAATTAACTACTATTCACAAAGACAATATTGAATCATATGCTCATAAATTCATATAGAGAACGAGGCCTATTTGAACTTACTAAGTGCGAATTCTAAGCATGAGTTGTAAGAACAATATGGCTAACAATCAACCAAAAAAACATGCTTAACAAAGCATAGTTTAATACTCATGTCACACCCCGAGCCTACACCTTGGATGTAGCCGACACTCAGAAACCATTGTTGGTCCCCAAGCCAACCCTTGGTATGACTAACTACTTAGCGGAAGACTAAACACATGTACAAGAAGCTTAAATGGAAGAACTTTAAATAAAACAACTGAGTTTCATAAACTGTTTGAATAAATACTGACTTAAATATCAATATAATCAAAAATTTGAGAAAAACAAGATAAGTTTAACTCTCTTTAACTCTGTCAATCTATGAAACCTCTACTCAATGAATATAGGTGCCAGGACACACCCACAACAACCTCAAAAGTACTGATGAAAACTTGAAGACTGGAGTCCTCCGAAAGTAGGGAGGTCTCACCAAAAGCTGACAAATGTATGATCTCAACGGAGCGCAAGTTGATGATCCTGAATACATGTATCTCCATTATAAAATGATGCAGTTTTGAATGATGTTAATACATGAAATGTATGGTATGTAATAAAATGGGATGAAACAATTACCTAAACGGAATGAAAGAACTAAAAATAACTTAATTGAAGTAAATCATAAACATGAAGTGAAATCATTAAAACATTACGATAAGATATGTATTAATATAAAAACACTAAAATAATGTACTTTACTTTTCTTGAGGATTTTCTCTAACCGACAACCATCACTATGAGTCTCCTGATGATACAACGTCTTGCCCACATTTCCAGAACCAACGTATACCTTGTCGGAGCATAAGACGTAACTCAACTTATGGATCCATCTAAAAAACCCTCAATGAGGTTGGTGAGGAGTCTCCCAAGTCAATGGTACGATCCTATCTACATTGGAGGTGCAATTTATTGGTTTTGAGTTATCTTAACTCTTAACCAAATATGTGCTTAATACTACTCCCAAAAATGCATTAATTCTCATAATAATTATAATAACTATGTTGAGCTAATACTCAAACGTCCTCTTTAGGGAAAACTAATCTTTATTTTATTGACTAAAATGCTTTCTTAAAAATTAGTAATGCTTTACTCAAAGTGATGACTTAATCTGCGTGAAGCTCTCTTTACTTCTGAAATCAATGCATGAATTTAATTATGCAAAAGCTTTCAACAATTCTTAATAAATAGGGTTCATGTAGTAAAATAAACATGAAAAAAATCCAAAAATTAAAAAATGCACAAAGAACTATAATCTCAATGATATTAATCAAAATTAAATGATAAGAGGTCAAACATACTTTGAATTCAAGGAACTTGGGGTAAAAGCCCTAAGTTTAAATCTTACTGATGGAATTTAGATGTAGGGTTTGAGGACAAACTTAGTCCAACACTATGAGTATCCTTACATACCTGGAAGATTAAGGTTCTTGAAGAAGCTTGAAGAAGATGCTTGAAAACCCAAGATTTCTCCTCTTGGATCCTTTCTCGTAGTTTTGGGAATAATTTTGAGAGTGTTAGGGTCTAACCAAACTGAAAAAGAAATTATTTAGGTGTAAAACCGTCGGGTTTTAGGCTTAGAAGGGGTGGGCAAAGACTAAAATAACCCCACTTAAATTTACAGAAACCGTCAACAAGAAGCTATCTACAGTTCGTACTATCCACAGACCGTAATGTTCACCCGTGGATCCTTTTACCGAAAGTCCAAGTCTCTGACAAGGAACCCTTATTCACCATCTAAGACTCGTACTCTTTTCCAAGACCCGTAAAATCTCCTCATACATTGAGTCTCAAACATAGGCTTAGGTCCTCAAGCCTCCAACCGTTGATGCCATGTACGGTCCATTCTTCCTTTGACAGGCCATATTGGCTAGTCGTACTTCACTTACCAAAAACCTTAAGTTTCTGAAGGCAAACCACGATGCACCATCCAAGGGCTGTAGAACCTTACGCGACCCATACATAGGCTCGTACAACCCTATCCTAGTAGCTTTCTGGAACTTTTCAAACTCCAATTAAGTTATGCACTTTCCAATGAGTGAAGGATCGCCCAAGCACTTTTTAAGCACAGAGATATAAAATACTGGTTTATCATTCGCTAATTGTGATGGTAGATCTAACTCATAAGCAACATTACCAATCCTCTTTGATATTTGGTAGGGGACAATATATCGGGGACTGAGCTTCCATTTCTTTCCAAACCTCATAACACCCTTCATGGGTGAAACCTTCAGATAGACCCTACCATTCACTTCAAAATTGAAGTCTCTTCTCCTAACATTAGTATAGGACTTTTGATGACTCTGCATTGTTTTCAACCTCTCTCGGATGATTTTCACCTTCTCTATAGCCTAATGAACGAAGTCTGGCCCTATCAACTCAGCTTAGCCAACTTTAAACCAACCAATTGGAGATCTACACCTTCTCCCATAAAGAGCCTCTTAAGGAGCCATCTGAATGCTGGAGTAATAATTGTTATTGTACGAAAATCTATGAGAGGAAAATGGTCATCCAAATTCCCCTTGAAGTCAATGACACAAGCCCTCAACATATCCTCTAGTGTCTGAGTTGTACGCTCTTCTTGACCATCCGTCTGAGGTTGAAAAATGGTACTAAGATTTACCTTTGAACCCAAACCTTTATGAAATGACTTCCAAAACTAGGTAGTGAAATGTGCACCCCTATCTGAAATAATGGACAATGGAACTCCATGAAGTCAAATTATCTCACAGATATAAAATCTAGGGTAGTTGATACGTCCAAACTTACACTTCAATTAAGAAGTATAAACGGTCGATGTCAATTCATAGAACTCAACGTGAGTTGAGGTCGATCCCACAGAGAATTTCTTTACAGAAATGATTTCACTGTTGCGTTTACCCAAATTTCATTATTATTTCCTAGAGAAAATAATTTCAGAATGTAAATTGGGTTTTGTTGTAAGATTCAGGTAATCAATGTTGGCAAAAGATCCAGATTAACAATTAACAATTAACAGAGTATAGCTCTTAAGGTTGTATTGATAAATGAATGAAACCAGGGTTGTGTTTCCCATGACGTTACAATCTAGTGTTAGTTCATGAACGAGTTTCAAGTAATTTATTCTTTGCAAATTATAGGTGAGTTAAATGTATCTAACACTTCTTAGTCTAGTTAGATAACTTCCACTCTAACCCTCTCGGTCTTAAAGTGTTAACAAATTTTACCCTCGCATACAATGATGTTAAAGTTCTATTCTCTCAAACTCAAACTCTAACTCTATTTCATCAGATTAACTCAACTTTTTCCCAACTATCTATTTTCTCTCAAACAATTGATAGATACAGGCTGATTCTAACACGTGCACTCATTAGAACAAATGAATAACGAAAACTGAGTTATATATTGCAAATACAAATCACATTCTACTCGTTTTACAAATCCACACTTAGATTTCCGTCATAGTTCCCACAACCCTAGTTGTGGTGTTTAGCCACTCATGATTTTGACTGAACAAACAAAGATTTGTAATGAAAACATCAAGAGAAATCACTTACGAAAGTTTGCAAATTCAACGAACACTTGATATTCAGAAAACCAAAATCCAACTCTTAAGATCGATACAATGTTAATCAATAAAAAAACCAAAGTAAGAATAATTCGAAACTCGTCGCTCGTTCCAGATATCACGAGATAAAACGAAATTACAACCTAATTAATTCAAATAGTCAGTCTAAAAAGATTCCTACTCGAAGTAGGACTGAAATATCGGGACTTATAACGGGCAACATGATGACCTGTCAAGGGCTTCACGGTCCGTGAAGCCCTCCGTGGTCATCACTTGGTATTTTCAAAACACATCTCATCAATCCCTGTACACTGGAAATTCACCACGGGCAACACCACAAACCGTTATAGAGACAACGGTCCGTCTGGGTGTCCGTGGTCTTCACTTGGCCAAATCACATTTCAGCTCCTCAAGGTCATCCCACTGGAAATCCATCACGATCATCACCACGGGTCATCAAGAGGACCACGGTCCGTACAGGGCTCCGTGGTCTTTACTTGGAGTTTGGTTATCAACATCATGATTTCCATGTTCACTGCTTCAGCATCACGGGGGTTATGACGGCCCGTCAAGATGACCACGGCTCGTATTGAGCTCCGTGGTGTTTCCCTCAGACCACTCATCTACTGCTTATTTTTCCATTTTTCCACACAAGTGAGAACTTGTCTAAACATCCAGCAAACACATCAAATCTTACAAAAATACACTTGATTCTAGTATTAATCCTTAGTTTTGAGCATCAATGTGTCAAGATTTCACGGCACATCAACACCCTCAACTTAGAACCATTACTTGTCCTCAAGTGATGAGAAAGATAAGACATTTGTCACTCAAACACTCAAAACCTCTTGAAAATATGCAGCAACCATCTCAACCACAACTTGTGTCCGAAACCATCTATCTAACATGCAAGGATCAATATATGACATCCCATTACTCACAGTCGAACAAGCTTATGCATGTATACTATCAGCCAATACAATTAAACTATAAAATGTAATCACAGTGTCCTCACACCAAAGAAGTCCCTCACACATGATAACTGGGACTAAATTCTACGCTCACACTCCCAAAGAACTTCTAACACTAAGACAAAAGACCATAGGCTTTCCCTTGCTTTCTACGCTCTATCTTTCAAACAACTGGAATAGGATCATTGCAGGGCTTTATCGGCTTGTAACATAGGCTTAGGCTAGGGAATGAAACTTTTGGTTTTGTGAGTGACTACTACCTTGGTTCTCCAAAGTTTTATTCGCACACAAATTTATCTGAGTGATTCCTTCCTTTTTCATTTCAGTACATCCCATCAGCCATTTTTTTTATTTCTCCTGTTCAAGCGAGTTCTTTAGACTTTGTGCTTTCAAGCTGACTGAATGAACCTTCTTTTTCTACTTTTCCTTTCTACTCGGGTTGTAATCACCCTCAACTTAGGCTTTTAGCCTGAGTTGTGGCATCGTATCTTCAAAGACCCAAGGGTATGATATCAAGCGGGTAAGAACAAAATTAGTTTCAAGGCTCAAATCGGGTTCAAGTGTTATGCTTTTTATTTGGTTGTTTGTTTTTGGCTTTTAGTGGGCTTATAAAAAATGGCATACTGATCCTTTCCTATCCAGTTATTCTCAGATTCTAGGAAGACTACTCGGGCAAGTTCTAGTTTCTGCACCTAGCATTAGACTTCAAACAACCCTTACACACACATGACACAGGACTACATTTTCCAGTTTCTTAGTTCACCAATTTATGTTTTAGACTAGCAATGCTCAACAAATGAGTATCTAAGATGTCATCTAAAGAGCCTAATAGTCAAATTTTAGGTTAAGGACATATTTACTAGTAATTAATACAAAAACAAGCCCAATCTCAACTGCTGCACATCTCACACACAAAAACTTCACAAAAATTCCAAAACACAACACAGACAATCACAACTTCACAATTTATCAGAAAACAACACAGAGTCAACCTCCATTCATTCTAACAGCTAAAATGGCAGGTTGCTCACCACCCCCTCCCCAAACAAAATGACTTTTCCCTCAAAGTAAATAAAGTAAAATAATACAGGGCTGTGAGAAGAGGTCATACCTACGGCACACTAGGCCCCGGCAACGGCGCCAAGATTTGATATGTCCAAACTTACACTTCAATTTAGAAGTATAAACGGTCAATGCCAATTTTTAGAACTCAACGTGAGTTGAGGTCGATCCACAGAGAATTTTTTTACAGAAATGATTTCTCTGTCGCGTTTACCCAAATGTCGTTATTATTTCCTAGAGAAAATAATTTTAGAATGTAAATTGGGTTTTGTTGTAAGATTCAGGTAACCAATGTTGGCAAAAGATCCAGATTAACAATTAACAGAGTATAGCTCTTAAGGTTGTATTGATATATCAATGAAACCAGGGTTGTGTTTCCCATGACGTTACAATCTAGTGTTAGTTCATGAACGAGTTTCAAGTAATTTATTCTTTGCAAATTATAGGTGAGTTAAATATATCTAACACTTCTCAGTCTAGTTAGATAACTTCCACTCTAACCCTCTCGGTCGTAAAGTGTTAACAGATTTTACCCTCGCATAAAATGATGTTAAAGTTCTCTTCTCTCTTCTCTCGAACTCTAACTCTATTTCATCAGATTAACTCAGCTTTTTCCCAACTATCTATTTTCTCTTGAACAATTGATAGATACAGGCTGATTCTAACGTGTGCACTCATTAGAACAAATGAATAACTAAAACTGAGTTATATATTGCAAATACAAATCACATTCTACTCATTTTACGAATCCACACTTAGATTTCTGTCATAGTTCCCACAACCCTAGTTATGGTGTTTAGCCACTCATGATTTCGACTGAACAAACAAAGATGTGTAATGAAAACATCAAGAGAAATCACTTACGAAAGTTTGAAAATTCAACGAACACTTGATATTCAGAAAAGCAAAATCCAACTCTGAAGATTGATTCAATGTTAATCGATAAAATAATCAAAGTGAGAATAATTTGAAACTCGTCGCTCGTTCCAGATATCATGAGGTAAAACGAAATTACAACCTATTTAATTCAAATAGTCAGTCTAAAAAGAGTCCTACTCGAAGTAGGACTAAAATATCAGGACTTATAACGGGCAACATGACGACCCGTCAAGGGCTTTACGGTCCGTGAAGCCCTCCGTGGTCATCACTTGGTATTTTCAAAACACATCTCATCAATGCCTGTACACTGGAAATTCACCACGGGCAATACCACAGACCGTTATAGAGACCACGGTCCGTCTGGGTGTCCGTGGTCTTCACTTGGCCAAATCACATTTCAGCTCCTCAAGGTCTTCCCAGTGGAAATCCATCACGATCATCACCACGGGTCGTCAAGAGGACCACGACCCGTCCAAGGCTCCGTGGTCTTTACTTGGAGTTTTGTTATCAGCATCATGATTTCCATATTCACGGGCGTTATGAGACGACCACGGTTCGTACTGAGTTCCGTGGTGTTTCCCTCAGACCACTCATCTACTGCTTCTTTTTCCATTTTTCCACACAAGTGAGAACCTGTCTAAACATCCAGCAAACATATCAAATCTTACAAAAATACACTCGATTCTAGTATTAATCCTTAGTTTTGAGCATCAAATGTGCTAAGATTTCATGGCACATCAGTAGTCATCTGCTGAATTTGTAGTCTTCATTGACAAGAAATGGGTCGATTTAGTCATCCGATCTACAATCACCCAAATCGAGTCATATTGTTTGCGAGATCACAGTAAGCCAGTTATAAAGTCCATAGTGATCATCTCTCATTTCCACTAAGGAAGAGCTATGTTTTGAGCATGATTCTCAACCTTTACTTGCTAGTAATTTAGGTATTTAACAACAAAATCTGCAATACTCTTCTTCATACCATTTCACCAATAGATTTCTTTTAAGTCATGATACATCTTGGTGGAACATGCATTAATCAAATACCTAGAACTGTGGGCCTCTGCCATGATCCTGTCTTGGAGATCGTCGACACTTGGAACAGATAACCTACCTTGATATCTCAATTCACCATCTCTCCCTTGTTCAAAAGTCATCACCTTCTGCTTATGAACATTTGCCTTCAACTCAAGTAGGATAGGCTCTTTGTCTTGCTTTTTATTCACTTCCACCACTAAAGATGATTCAACTCCATTCATCACAACTACTACACCTTCACTAGAGTCTACCAGGCGAACTCCCAAATGTGCAAGTCTATGCACTTCCTTTGCCAACTCATTCTTCCCATCTTAAACATGAGAAGTATTCCCCATGGATAATCTGCTAAGAGCATCAGCAATACCATTAGCCTTACCTAGGTGATAGGGGATACTCATATCATAGTCCTTAAGTAGCTCTAGCCATCGTCTCTGTCTAAGGTTCAACTTCTTCTGAGTATAAACATACTAAAGACTCTTCTGGTCAGTGAACACCTGCACATGTTCGTCGTAAAGGTGTTGACGCCAAATCTTTAGAGCAAACACCACTGCTGCCAACTTAAGCTCATGACTCGGATAATTCCTCTTATAGATTTTCAGCTGCCTATAAGCATATGCTATAACCTTACCATTCCACATTAATGCACAACCAAGACCAGCTCTAGACGCATTGCAGTAGACAATAAAACTCTCTATACCCTCTGGTAGGGTCAACACTAGAGTAGTAGTGAAATGAGTTTTCAATTCCTGAAAGCATTTATCACAAGCTTTAGACCATTGAAACTTTGCCTTTTTCTGAGTCAACTTAGTCAACGGAGATGAAATGGATAAAAAACCCTTGACAAATATTCTGTAGTAACCCACCAAATCTAAGAAACTCCTTATGTTAGTTGGGGATATGGGTTTAGGCCAACTCTGCACTTGCTCTATTTTTAGATAATCAACTCAAATACCTTCACCAGACACAATGTAGCCTAAGAATGCCACAAATTCAAGCCAAAATTCACACTTCAAAATTTGGCAAACAACTCACGATCTTCAAGAGTTTGGAGGACTATTTTGAGATGACCTACATGATCCTTTTCATTTCTAGAGTAGATCAAAATGTCGTCGATGAACACAATAACAAACATATCCTGATATTTTTTAAACACCCTGTTCATGAGATCAATGAATGCTACATGAGCATTAGTTAAACCAAAGTACATCACAAAGAACTAATAATGACCATAACGGGTTCTGAAGGCTATTTTTGAGATGTCACTTTCTCTCACTTTCAGCTGATGATAGACGGATATGAGGTCTATCTTGGAGAAATAAGTGGCACCTTAAAGTTGATCGAATAGGTCATTTATTCTAGGGAGATGGTATTTATTCTTTATGGTGACCTCGTTCAATTGAAGGTAGTCAATACACATCCTGAGGTAACCATCTTGATTTTGCACCAATAAGACAAGAGTGACTCAAGGTGAGACACTCGATCAGATGAATTCCTTATCAGGGAGGTCTTTCAACTCTTCTTTTAACGCTTTCAACTCAGCTGGAGCCATTCTATATGGTGGAATAGAGATGGGATGGGTCTCTTGAAGGGCATCGATTCCAAAGTGTATGACAGGGAGAGGGACTCTAGGAAGATTGTCAGAAAGACTTATGGAAACTCATTTTCAGTAGGAACTGATTGGAGATGTGGTATCTCAACACTAGAAACCTTAACTCTGACTATGTGATTGATATACCCCTTGGAGACTATCTTTCTGGCCTTAATGTATGAGATGAAATGACCCTTAGGCACTGCTGGGCTACCTTTCCACTCTAAGACTGGCTCATTAGGAAACTAAAACTTGTCTACACGAGTTCTACAATCGATCGAGTCATAACAAACATATAGTCCATGCTTAGAAGGACATAAAAATATACCATATATAACTCGACTAGATCAACTATAGTATCCTTATGATGAATGGAGATGGTACAATTTTGATAGACTCTTTTTGCTAAAAATAGACTCACATACAAGTGTAGAGACACTGAAAGTCTTAAGAAGTCATTCAAGACAAGTCCCAAACTTCATGGCTACGTAAGGAGTTACAAAAGACAAACTGGCACTTGAATCAAGTAAGGCATAAACATCAAGATAAAAGACTTTAAGCATACCAGTAATGATATTTGGAGAGTTCTCCTGATCATGGAGCTTATAAAGAAGATTGGCCTTATTTCCCCTATTACCTTGCTTTCCCATTGGACAGTCTCTTAGAAAGTGACCCATCTGTCCACATTTAAAGCAACTGCGTATGCCATCACGACACTCTCCTGGATGGGTCCTACCATACTTACCACAAGATGGGTTCTGAGTAGATCCTTGTGCCACACTAACCTGTGACTGAGAACCCTGAGCTCTGAAGTTCTGAAACCTCTGATCATTTATGTTCTTTGGTGCAGAGGAACTAGCAAATGATGGAGAAGGTCTAGATATACTTTTCTAGAAGAAGGAAATGTTACCATTTCCACTCCTCTACTAACTCAACTCGTGAACCTGCTGACTTCACCCTTTTATCCTGGTACTCTTCCCTGTCCCTCAACTTGTCTTCCTCAACCTATTGGGCATATACCATGATCCTGGATATGTCAGTGTCATTGATCAATATGGCAACTTTGAACTTCTTTTTCACATGCTTGCTAGCCCAAAGACAAACTTCCTCATTTTAGACCTCATGTTTGGAGCCATCTCTGGAGTATAACGGGATAGTTTTAAAAAATTAAGACCATAATCCTTCACCTTCATTTCCCCTTGTTTTAGGTTCACAAACTCTTCTGCCTTATCTTCTCTTAATCCTTGGGGAAATAAGTGATCTAGGAATGCCTCTTCGAACTCATCCCAAATAATCGTATTTGCATCCTCTCTCTTCCTACTGCTCATACCAGATGTACGCTACATCCTTGAGTTAATAAGCAACAAGTTCAACTCTTTAAGTCTCTGTAGCATGCATTGCCTTGACAATCTTCCCTATCTCATCAATGAAATTTTGATGGTCCTTTTATACCTTGGACCCTAAGAATATAAGTGGATTCATCCTAAGAAAATCCCTTATCCTTGTCGCAGCTGACGAATCTTAAGAATTGGAGTTAGTATTGTGGTTCCCTGAATGCCTGATTGAGCAGCCACCAACTGAGTGAGCATCCGTATAGCTCCCCTGAATTTTTCCTCTGAAGTAGGGGCAAGCTAAGGAGTAAGTGTCTGGGTAACCCTCAGAGTGATAATAGGTACCCTTTGTGTTCCAACACTTGCACCCTGATCATTTAGGCAGGCTTTATTCCTGGTCTACATTCTAGTTGGTAAAGGAATATCACTAGCAATGGTTCCATTAGGAACTGTGGTACTTGCAACTTTACGCTGACTGATGGTACACTTTGGAGGCATAGTCTGCATTACACGAATGCATGAGATAGAAGAAACTTTTATGAAGTTAGAATCTTTAGCACGAGTTAGAGTATGAAAGAAGAGTAACATTTCCTAATGTCCTGTAACCTCCCTATTATAGATGTGGCGCGCTTCACATCAATAAAAAGGATTCTACAAGACATGACTTCATAGACATCCTAGGAAACTTGAACCTAAGGCTCTGATACCAAGTTTGTCACAGCCTCAGCCTACACCCTGGATGTAACTGGTACCTCAGAAACCATTGTTGGTCCTCAAGCAAGCCCTTGACCTGACTGTCTACTTAGTGGAAGACTAAAAACATGCACAAAAAGCTTAAATGGAAGAACATTAAATAAAACAATTGAGTTTCATAAATTGTCTCAATAAATACTTAAAATTAAAAGTTAGGCAAACGTCTAAGAAAAAAAAGATAAGTTTAACTCTTGTTAACTCTGTCAATCTATGAAGCCTCTACTCAATGAATATAGGTGTCAGGACAGACCCACGACAATTCAAATGTAATGATGAAAACATAAAGACTGAGTCCTCCAAAAGTAGGGAGGTCTCACCAAAAGCTGATGAATGTTTGATCTCAACGAAGTGCCTGTTAATTATCCTGAATACTTGTATCTACATTATAAAATGATAGCATCAAATGACGCTAGTACATGGAATGTACGGTAGGTAATAAAGTGGAATGAAAAAAATAACTGAACTGAATGTAGGACTGAAAATAACTTGGTTGAAGTAAAGCATGAATATGAAGTGAAATCATTAAAGTTTTACAATAGCATATGCATTAAAAGCAAAACACTAAAATAATATATTTTACTTTTCTTGGAGAGTTTGTCTAACTGACAACCATCACTATGAGCCTCGTAATGATACAACATCTTTCCCACGTTGCCCGAACCACCCTATACCTTGCTGAAGCATAAGACGTAACTTAACTTATGGATCCATCCAAAAAGCCCTCAGCGTGGCAAGTGAGGAGTCACCCAAATCAATGGTACGATCCTATCTACGATGGCGACACAATTAATATGGATTGAGTTATCCTAACTCTTAACCAAATCGGTGCACAATACTACTACCAAAAAGCATTAATGTTCATAATAATTATAATAACCGTGTTGAGCTAATACTCAAAGGCCCTCTTTAGGAAAACCTGATATTTACTTAACTGACTGGAAGCTTTCAAAAATGTCTATGCTTTCTTAAAAATTAGTAATTCTTTACTCAAAGTGATGACTTAATATGCTTGAAACTCTCTTTATTTCTTAAATTAATGCATGAATTTAATTATGAAAAAGCTTTCACCAATTCTTACTAACTAGTTTTCATGTGATAAATGAGCATGAACATCAATAAAAAAATAAAAAAAGCATGTAGAATTATAATCCCAATGATAAGAATCAGAATTAAATGATAATAGGTCAATAATACTTGGAATTCAAGGAACTTGGGGTAAAAGCCCTAAGTTTAAATCTTACTGACTGAATTTAGATGTATGGCGTGAGGACAAACTAAGTCTAACACTATGAGTAGTCCTACATACCTAGAAGATCAATGTTCTATAAGAAGCTTGAAGAAGATGCTTTAAAACCCTATATTTCTCCTCCTGGATCATTGCTCTAAGTCTTGGGAATGATTTTGAGAGTGTTAGGGTCGAACCAAATTGAAAAAGACCTTATTTAGGTGTAACACCGTTGGGGTTTAGGCTTAGAAGGGGTTGTCAAAGACTAAAATAACCCCACTTAAATTTACAGAAATTGTCAATGAGAGGCCATCTACGGTTCGTACTAACTTCTACAGAACGTAATGTCCACTTATGGATCCTTGTACTGAAAGTCCAAGTCTCTAACAAGGATCAACGAGTCACCATCTACGATTCATACTCTTTTCCAAGACTCATACAATCTCTTTGTACACCGAGTCTCAAATTTAGGCCTGGGTCCTCAGACCTCCAACCGCTAATGCCATGTACGGTCCATGATTCCTTCGACGGGCCATATTGGCTAGTCGTACTTCACTTACTAGAAACCCTTAGTTTCTTAAGGCAAACCACGATGCACCATCAACGGGCTGTATAACCTTACACGTCCTATACATGGGCATGTACAACCCAACCCCAACAGTTTTCTGGAATTTTCCAACTCCAATTATGTTATGCACTTCTGAGGTATTAAACTCCACAAAGCGATTTAAAGTCAGCTTCCACATTGTCACAAAAATTAAAAAGTATCTACCACTAGGCCCAAAAATATCACACAAATAATCAAATTAGAAAAAACCCAACTACAAAGTTAGCATTGTCCACAACACTATTAGAATAAGGGTAGAAAGGGGGAGAACACTCCCTAGGTCACTCTTCTTCATCACTGGTTCCATCATTGTGTGCTGCTCGAATGGCGTGCTAGACTCCGCTCCACCTCCTTGTGAGTGTGATATCCTCAGGGATGCCTCAATGGAGATGTATCTCTGTTGCTTCCTCCTTAGCTGCTACAATTGATATTCCCATACTCCGCATTAAAGCATTTATTGGTCTGAGAGTGTTCTTTGGATCTCTCATTGCTTCAACTAACATAGCCATATAACTTTCCCCCATTGGAGCTTTCCTTTTTAGATCTTTCATATTAGTCTTCAAAGTATTGACAGCTCCTTCTACCGCATCAACCCATTTGCATAAGTAGTCTATATTATTGGCAAAACTCCCAATTGCTCTTTCGGTGACAGCCATGGACATGTCAGGTAAAGACTTTGCAGGCTTTTTCAGATGGCGGTCATTGGAATAAGTTAGTCCATCAGTGTGTGGTAGGCACTGTGGTTGGACGACGGCTATGATGTATACCCTCTCGGAGTAGTTTCCTCTCTTATTGAAGCATGTACCGATTATGCGGGAGTTGTTGCATCTGGAGTATCAAGAGGAAAAGATTGGTTTCCCAAAATTTGCACTTTACACTTTTTTATTTTTGGCGCATTGGCATCTCTCTTGCGATCCACATCAATCACTCTAATAGTAGGGGAAGCAACATCAAAGGTAACATACCTCACATAGGCATGAGCACACAATATGGTGATTAGGACTATAAAGGGCATAGAGAGAACTTTTTGTCATGCCTTTCTTCGTATTTGGAAAACAACTATCTCCCCATAGTTGATATGAATGTCTGTTATTAAACAAACAATGAGTATAACAACTTCATTATGAACTCTTTGATCATTTTTAGAGGGCATGAGCTGAGCACACACAAATTCAAGCCATAGTTTGGTTTCAAACATCAAGTCATGGCAAGATATTTTGCCTCCCATGGTTGCTCAAGATGGCTGGCCCACAACAATAGTGTTAGCAACCCGTTAAAATTGGCTGCTTTTTGTGGCAATTTTTCTTAGCTTACTGAGATCCTTCTCTTATATTTTCATCCTACAAGAGGGAGTTCATCGCCTCTGGTGTGATGTCGACCCCTACACCCCTCACAAGAACTAAAGACAGATTTGGAAACTTTTCCACTGGCCATGAAGGCCCATCGACTCCTGCCTTGCCTGATTTAAGGCATAAAATTCCATGACCAACTCCGAGAAAAAATCTCCCGGGGTGTCCACAAGGAGAATCCAATTTCTAGTAGTGAACTAATGCACCATACTAGGGAATTCCTTCCCTAACCCAGCTATGTTGAACCTCTTCTCTGGATTGAAGGTACAATTGCTTGTTGAGAGACTGTATCTTTCATTTCACCCCCTCAACTCCAAATCAGATGCGCTCCACCTCAGTAGCTGTATTATGAGGAGCCTTTTACTTGCCCTAAGATTTGGTTTTTCCCTTTCCCTTGGAAGATGAGGGCCGGTGATCCTTTTTGTTTGATTGGCCCTTTCTAGAAGGCATTTTTTGCAATAGAAGTTGTGATATAAGATCAATTCTATCTATTTTGGGAGTTTTCAATTTATGAGAAGGAAAACAAAACTAAAAGAAGTTAAAAGAAAAAACATAGAAGTGTAAAAGAGTTCATCATTTAAGTTTTCAGAGACCGAAGTTTGACTGGTGGTTCGTTGATGCGAGATTGTACACCGTCAGTTCAAGCACCATCTCCGGACAAAAAATTGGCAAGCACTTAGGCAGACCGACAATTTGCCAATGGAGACATGTTTCTCGCAAGTAAAATTCTAGTCAAGGGTCAAGAAATTTTGAAGTTCCTCACCTAATCGATGTTGCACCTTTGAAATGCAGGGAAACCATTATGAAGTGCATGTGCTTCATATTTGCCTCTATGACCAAAATGGTCCAACTTCAGCTCAACAATTCATTAATCAATTCCAATGGGTACTCAGACTTCCCCAGTAAATTCACAACGCAATTACAAAAAAACTTTTGATGATTTCCCTTAAGAAGGATGTCACCCCATCTATCATTAGAAGTCATCAAGCACACAAGCAAGCCATTTGAAAAATTTAACACCTTTCATTTGCAATTTCATCCTCACTACAAGATAACAATCACTCAACTCAGATCAACAACACCTATCAATGTTACTCATTCACAAATTTCAGCCCAAAACACAAATATTCACATAATGACGAATTTACCCTTAGGAATGACATCACCCAATCTATTATAGGATAATTTCAGACACTATATAAACACAAATGGGTTACTCAGACTTCACCCTCAACTCAATTTTTAAGCTATCTGAACCAGATTTCACATGTTATTCATCATTATCAAGCACATTTAACTCAGATCTAGTAATTTCAAGCACAACCCCCTTTATCCAATCATCAATTTCGAAGTCCACGAATGAGTTTAAAGAAAAACTAGGCAATAGCATGAAATATATACCACAATATCACCTTATGAACAATAAAATCAAATAAAATAAAGTAACATACTAGATATTGCAGAGATTAAGGAGAAAAAAAAAGAGCTTCAATGGAGATTATCAACCATAACTCAAGATCTTCACCAAAGAGGGTTTTGGGGTTTTGAGAATGAAAAGAGTTTGGAGTGAGATGAGGGAATGATATATGGGGTTTTAAGTAGAGAATGGCAAAGGGTTAGGATTTGGGAGGTTTAATGGTAAAGATAAACGTGGGAATGAAGGTTAAGGAAGTGTATATGGAAGGTGGTGAAGGGTTTGGTGTATTGGGTTTTGGGAAGAGGTGGTCAAAATACGGCTCCTTTAAGTCTTCCAAATTTAAAATCAAAACCTCTTCTCATTTAACTAACTTGCACGTGACTGGCGACACGTCAATCGTAATCGGCTAGACGCCGATCGCAATGCAGATGTTGCAAAATCTTGTCAGTGCATGGAGTCACACTGGCGTTTCAACTGATATTGTATAATTTTTAACTGGTGGTTCACCGGTCAAGCGCAAGTTCCAAAAGTTCTTCCCAGTTATCTGTTGGGAACCTGTATTTGACTAGCATTGTACAATTCTTAACTAGCATTATGATTGTCTAGCGTCGATTGCCAAGATGCTCAATTTTCATCTATTTTACTTGGCATCCTTTTGCACACTTACAAACACATAAAAACAACAATGAGTGATGTAAATAAGAAATAAGAATACCAAAGTTGCCTCCCAAGACGTGTTTGATTTAATGCCACGACATGATGCAAGTACCTTAAGGTTACTCTATGTTGGGTGGCACTTTCTCTTCCCATGGATCTTTCACCAACTCATCTACAAAATCATTCACGGAAACTACTCTACACTAATAATATGGTTTTATAGGTGTTCCCACATTGAACTTCACTAATTCTTCTCCAACCCTAAATTGGAGCTCTCCAAGCTCCACATCAACAAGTGCTCAGACAATCGCAATAAATGATCAGCCCAAAATGATAGGCACCTCTAGGTCTACATCACAATCAAGCAATACAAAATCCACTGAAAAAATGAATTTTCTACTTTGACTAAGACGTCAAATAGTATACCCACCAATTTCTTCATTGAGAGATACATCATTAGTGGCCTCATAGGAGTGGACTTAGGATTCTCGAGACCCAACTTCTTGAAAATCAAAAGAGGTATCAAATTTATACTTTCCCTAAAATCATATGACTTTATCAAATTTATGTACCCCGATGGTGCACAGAATGGTGAAAGCTACCGGATCTTCCTTTTTTGTGACCAATGTGTTGGCCATCAAAGTGTTGCAATGGTCAGACTCTATGATTGTGCTCACATTCAGAACCCTCTTCTTTTGTAGAAACTCCTTCATGAACTTTGAGTACCCCGACATTTACAATAGAGCATCAATTAATGGAATATATACAGACAATTTGCAGAGATGATCTATAAATATCTTGAAATGCTCACTTTTTTTCTTCTTTATCACCCTTTGAGGATAAGGAGGGAGACACTTAGGCTCATCGCCCTTAGCAGATTTATCCCTTATTTCTCCCTCAATATTAATCATTACTTTAGGAGGATCATCCTCCTTCTCTTCATCAACACTAGCATTGTCTTTCTTTGACACTTCCTCATCAACTAGTTTCACCCAATCATCAACCTTCTCACTAGAAACCTTCTTAGGAACCTCTTTGGCATCCTCAAGCACTTTTCCCCTTCTTGTGACTTGGACATACAATGGCCATCATTTTTGGGTTTGGTAGAGTGTCACTAGGGAGTGTACCTTAAGCTCTTGGGTTTATTTGAGCCGATAAGTGATTCATTTGGGTCTTCAAGTGTTTGATTGCAGTGGAGTGGGAACTAACAATTTGAGTCAAATTGGATACATCATTCTTGAGCTCTTTAACTCCATTATCCATAGACTCGACACTCTTGAGAACTTGGTTCAACATCTCCTCAATTTTCGAATTAGTTGGGTCACTCATGTTTTCTTGGTTTTGGGAGCATTGGATTTTTAGGGAACCACGTACGTAGTTCAACTCCGATGATTGTACTATTATCTCCTCCTGCTATATCTCTCTTACACCACTACCTTTCTTAGTCTCTCTATTGACCATCTTGATCTCTCCAACCTTTATAATTGTAACACCTCGATCTTAGAAAGAGCTAATTTTAGAAAAAAAATAATTAGAAATAGCCAATTTGAGATTAGTGCAAGTTATTCTTAAATTCTGAGTTTTAGGTCAAATTAAAACGACCATAACTTTCAGCTCAGGATGAGTTAGGTGGCCTATAAAAAATCAAATTGAAGGTCGTTGAGTCCTCTTTCCAACGCCACTGAGTTTGATAAATTCCAAGTTTGGATGAAAGAGATATGGCCGTCTAAGTACAGTCTGTCTAGTTAAGGTAATTCATCCATTTTAAGGAGGGGTATTTTGGTCTTTTCCTTCCCCCATTAGTCTAAAACGCTTTGTTCACCCTCTTAGGGGTCAAAACTGATTGAGATCAGATTTAGACATTCCAAAAATCTCTTAGGGTTTTTAGCAAGAAGTTCAAGAGGAGAAAATGGAGAAGTTCAAGTGTGGAAAGCATGGGATCAAAAAAGGCAATCAATCAGGACCCCTCCCAAGAGGGCCTTAATGGCCCGTGTGGAGGGGGACGGGTCGTTGTGACACCCGTCTGGGGGAGGCTAAACCAACCCAGGATTTGTCCTCCTCCCACGAGCCCCTAAACGGGTCGTGAAGAGCCTAACGGCTCGTCAGGGTGGTCATGAAGGAGCAAGGCAACAAGGGACCTCTTCCCAGGCCACTGGTCAACGACCACAGCTGCCACAACGGCCTGTGAGGTCCTTGACGGCTCGTGAAGGGCACCATCTGGAGGTTGTGTCAGCTTTAAGTCAGGGGCTTTTGGGTCTTTTCTTAATTATTCTATCGTAATACTATGTCATCTTGCCCTTACCTAGAGGTCATATATAAGTATTTTCACCCCCAAATTTCCCCAATTGAAATCATTCTCTCAAATTCCTAAAAAGAAGAAGAACCCTTCCTCTCAAATAATTCTCTCTCTCGAAAGCTTGAAGAAGAAGAATTAACATAGGGTTTCAAGTCAAGCCTCCAATTCCACCATTGAAGGCTAGCTTTTGGCATTAAGGTATGATAGTTTTCATCCATGGAGTTCTAAAATTCTCCAAATTATAAAGTTAGAAATCCCTAATTGAGTTAGGGTTTTTCCTCCATGTCATGGGTTCTTTTAAATATTGATTTATTTGATTGTTTTATGATCTATCAAGCATAAATTGAGATAATTACATGATTTTATGATGAATTCCCATGAACCCATGAACCCATGTCTAACCCATGTTTTCTAGATATTGATGATTGATAGTGGGTTTTGAACTACGAAAGGTGAATTATGGAATTATGCATGTTCTTATGGAATTGATAAGATATGATGTTGATTGCTTTGAAAGTGAAAGCATATATGTTGTTGTTGTGGTTAATTGTTGTGAAAGGGTTGCTCACATAACTACCTCATGCATGAATTTAAAAGGTTTTCTCACATAAAGGATTCTAAGGTTGAAAGGTCTTCTCACCTAAAATGAATCAAAGATTAGGAGCTATTATAAGAGTGAGGCAAGCGGAGATTACCCATGACCTCAAAATGTAAGACAACAGGCGATTACCCATGTCACATGATGTAAGGACAAGAGGCGATTACCCATGTTCCTTTAAAAGGTAAGATGAATATGATTAAGAACTATTCTGTGGAAGTTAAGCTTAGTACCGAGTCGACAAGTGGTGATTACCCGTGTCTTATAAACTATGTGCCAACATAGGATTGTCTACATAGACATTAGCTAGTGGATCCACATAAGCTAGAAGTTCATGGTCCTTATCTTGGAAAGTAGGACAACCCATTTTCGGTGTGGGAGACACTGGATTCCATGTAAATAGCTCACATGGTCTTATATGTCGGTTAAGGCTACTACCCACAAGAAAGTGATGATGAACTAAGGTTACTTCAAGAAGTATCTCACATGTGACTTAAGATGATGTCTATTTGCATTGACCATGTTTTATGACTTATATCTTCTACTTACATTCATGATTTAGCTTGGTCATTTCACTTTATGAAAATGTTCCCTTTTCTCATGTTTTGAAATGTTTTATGCATGGCTATCATACTTGGTACATATACATTTCCCCAAATGTAGGGTCTGACATTCAGGGTTCTCAGTTTCCTGGCTAGAGTTATTAGAGAGATTCGAGTTGTGTTGAGTCCTCATGCTTCGAGGACCGGACTTTTATAACTTTCAGTCATTTCTTAATTTCAGACTTTGTAGGTGACGTCAGGGTTACGTCTCGGTCACTCCGGATGTATTAGATGGCAAATAAGACTTTTTAGACTTCCAGTTTACTTTGATAAAACTCTTAGACTTGAAATGTTTCTCTTTACCTCTTTGATATTGTAACACCTCAGATTTGAGAAGGGACTTAGATATTATAACACCTCAAATTTGAGAAATAGAAAAATGCAGCTTTCCAGGATCTGGTGCCAGAACCACGGAAGCCTTCGATGGTCTGTGGTCTTACACACGGTCTGTAGGTGCGGTCCATCATTGGGGTCCAGGATTTAGGGATCTCTAATACCACTCACGGCCGACCAGTACGGTCCATGGTTGGACCTACGGACCGTAGGTCTGGTCGTAGGTGAGGGTCAGTAGCTATTTAGAGGAAAATAGCTTTTGGGTCAACTTCAAATGGTCATATCTTTTAGCAGAAATGAATTAGGTGGCCCATAACATATCAAATTAAAGATAATTAATCCTCTTTCCAACGCCACCGAGTTTGATAAAATCCAAGCTCGGAGTAAAAAGTTATGTTTGTTTTAGTGAAGCCCTGTCGGGCAGGCCATGAACCACGACCCAGTCGATGGACGGTAGTTCAAACGACAGTCCGTCAGTCCCGTAGTAGATGGCACTTCATCAGTTTAAGTCATGGTCGTTCTGGTCTTTTCCCCTATGCATTAGGCACTTAAACTACATCGTTTTACTCAGTATAAGCCTAATAATCTAGTCAGACATACCTAGAACCCTCATTCTCCAAAAATCATCCAAGTTAGAACAAAAAGAAGAGACAGAGGCACCAGTTTCTTTCAAGAACAAGCAGCAGTGTTCTTCAAGGTTCAGCCCCGAAATCCAAAGGATTTCTCCGTAGATTTTGTCACCAGGTATGTGGGATTTCACTAGTGGGTTCCTTTTTATCCGCTAGGTCCCTATAATTCAGTCAGTTCCTTGATTATACATAGCTTGTTTAGACCTACGGTTTTTAAAATCTTGGGAATTTATTGTGATTTCAGCTGCTATAGAATCCATAGTCTAAATAACATGTTTTCTTGGAAACTTTGCATAATTCCTTGTATAAAACTCCGAACCCTAGTTTGTGTAATTTCTCTTAGTTCATGAATTATACTTGCTAGGTTAGTTAAACATAAAATCATGCTCCAGATTTCGAATGTCACATTCTCAGTATATAAATGTTGCATTCTCATTTAGCATGTCAGTATTTTGAGCTATTCAGTATTTAGTGCATTTTAGCTTCATACGTATTTAGTTTGGAGTAGTCTTAGCACCGAGTTGGACTAGGATTCAGCGTACTCTCATAGTCCCAGAACTACATGCCTGCGTAGGATTATAAGTCCCCTCTGTTGGGCATCAGTATTAGTGATCACACCATACTCATGCCTTTATACCCCTGGCAAGGTATATTGGGTCCTCTCGATGGGGAGTATACATCGGACTCCACGTTTAGCTCACGTGGTTTATGTCGGTTAATAGTAGCTCCCACAGTCAGACTCTTAATGCATTTGACCAGGTTTTCAGTATATACTTCAGCATTCAGTTCAACATGTTATTTTCATGATTAGGACTTGTTCATTGCATTCAGTTCAGTTCTTTTCAGTTATACTTTTGTACGTATACATATCCTTGTTCAGATTGTATCATTGCTCAGTTATGCATTGTTCAACTTATATAATTATCCAGTATATATTATTGTTCAACTTATATATATTCGTTCAGCTTAGTATCTATATCCTGCATGCTCAGTACATTCCAAGTACTGACGCACACTTTGCGCTACATCCTTTTATGATGTAGGTTCAGGCCCTCAGCATCCAGATCACGCTTAGATCGATTCTCGGTCTGACTTCAGCAGCTTCAATGGTGAGTCCTCATACTTCGAGGACAATAGACATGCTTTCCATTTTAGTCTTTATTTCTAGTTTTCAGTTTTGTTAGAGTTAGCTGGGGGCATGTCCCAGCAACTCAATTCAGTAGAGGCTTTTCAGACATATTAGTAGATTCAGTTTGAGTTGTTAAGTGGTCCTTTCAGTTACCACTAAACTCATGTTATGTTTTATTATGATTATTCAGACTAGTTGGACTTGTTCCTCTTCATATATTTATTGATTTAGTTTCCGCTTAGTTCATGTTTACTTAGATATATTCAGTATGTTCATGATATGCCAGACTCAGGGTTAGCTTGGGGTCACTCGTGATCCTAGGTCCCGTGTTACATCAAGAGGGTAGCTTCGGGGTGTGACAAAAGGAGATGGATTGAATTATTGAAAGACTATGACATGAGTATTCTCTATCATCCTAGTAAGGCGAATGTGATGGCAGATGCTCTTAGTCGATTATCGATGGGCAGTGTTGCCCATATTGAGGATGATAAGAAGGAGTTGGTTCGAGATATTCATAGATTGACCCGATTGGGTGTTCGGTTAGTTGACTTTGCCAAAGGTTTTGTTGTGGTTCACAATGGTTCAAAATCATCTTTTGTGGATGATGTGAAGGCCAAACAAGGTCTTGATCCAACTTTTGTTGAATTGATGGAAATGGTGCTTAAAAAGTCCGTAGAGGCTTTATCCCAAGAGGGAGATGATGTACTTAGATATCAAGGTCATTTGTGTGTTCCTAATGTAGACGACTTGAGAGAACAGATCTTGTCAGAAGCCCATAGTTCTAGATATTCCATTCACTCGGGAGCAACCAAGATGTACCGTGACTTGCGGGAGATCTATTGGTTGAATGGGATGAAGAAAGATATTGCAGAATTTGTGGCTAAGTGTCCCAATTGTCAACAAGTGAAAGTTGAGAATCAAAAGTCGGGAGGTTTATCCCAAGACATTAGTATCCCTACTTGGAATTGAGAGGACTTGAAATGGACTTCATTGTTGGTTTGCCTCACACCCGGCGACAACATGACTTGATTTGGGTTATTATAGATTGGATGATGAAATCGGCTCATTTCATTCCCGTCAAGGTTTCTTATTCGGCGGAGGACTATGCCAAGTTATATTTGAAGGAAATGGTGAGGTTGCATAGAGTGCCCTTATTCATTATCTTCGATCGTGGTACCCAATTCACTTCTCAGTTTTGGAAGTCTTTCCAAAAGGGTCTTGGTACTCAAGTTAAGCATAGTATGGCCTTTCACCCATAAACCGATGGGCAAGAGGAGTGTACTATCCAAACCTTGGAAGATATGTTAAGAGCATGTGTAATAGACTTCAAGGGTAATTGGGATCAACATTTGCCTTTGATTGAGTTTGCATATAACAATAGCTATCACTCAAGTATTGGTATGGCTCCATTTGAGGCTCTATATGGTAGGAGGTATAGATCCCCTATAGGTTGGTTTGAAGTGGGTGAAGTTGCTTTGATAGGTCCCGAATTGGTACATGAGGCTATGGAGAAAGGTTGAAAATGGCTCAAAGCCGACAAAAGTCCTATGCCGATGTTAGAAGAAGAGGTCTTGAGTTTAATGATCATGATTGGGTCTATTTAAAAATTTCACCCATGAAGGGTTTAATGAGGTTTGGCAAGAAAGGGAAGCTTAGTCCCCGTTATGTGGGCCTATATCAGATTTTGAGGCAGATTGGCAAGGTTGCTTATGAACTTGCATTGCCTAATGAATTGGCATTGGTACATCCAGTTTTCCATGTTTCATTGTTGAAAAAGTGTGTTAGAGATCCGACATCTATAGTTCCCTTAGAAGGTTTGGGAGTTGAGAAGAATCTCTCTTATGAGGAGGTTCCGGTTGAGATTTTAGACCGGCAAGTTAAGAAGTTGAGAAATAAAGAAGTTGCTTCCGTGAAAGTTCTTTGGAGGAATCAGTTAGTTGAGGGTGATACTTAGGAGGCCGAGGCCGATATGATGTCCCGTTATCCTTATCTCTTTCCCTCCATCCTTACTCAAGCTTGAGGTATCTAGCTCCTCATGGTTCACTCTCTTGGTGTCTTGTGTCTTAGATATTCTCATGATTTCCTCATTATGCATGATACATGAAAAACTTAAATTTTGAAGGAAATGAGTTTACTTGATTGATTCCTACATGTTTATGTGCATTGAGAATGAGTTGCATATAGATTTCATGATATGATGTTTTGAACATGATTTAGCTTGGAGTCGATGTTTCCTCCTCGGATATGTGCATTCAGGTAGTTGCATGCGTGATGGGCTGTTAGATTAAGTTTCTACCTTCCTTATGATGTCTTGAATCTCATTCGAGGATGAATGTACCCAAGGGGGAGATATTGTAACACCTCGAATTCAAGAAAAAACTAAAAAGGGGTGATGGGGAATAACTCACAGGCCAACACCTAAACCAACGACCCTCGATAGAGCCCAAGATGGGCCGTGAAGGGGACCACAGTCCATGTGGTGGCTCGTGGAAAGTCCCCCAAGGAAGGCTGAGAAAGGACCCCTCCCACAAGGGCCTTAACGGCCCGTGTGGAGGGGGACAGGTCGTTGTAACGACCGTGTGGGGAAGGCAAAACAAACCCAAGAGTTGGCCTCCTCCCACGAGCCCCAAGACGGGTCATGAAGATCCAAACGGCTCATCAGGGTGGTCATAAAGGAGCAAGGCAACATGGGACTTCTCCCAAGGCCAGTGGTCAAGGTCCACGGCTTCCACAATGGCCTGTGAGGTCCTTGACGGCTCGTGAAGGGCACCATTTGGGGGTTGTGTCAACTTTAAGTCAAGGGCTTTTGGGTCTTTTCCAAATTATTCTATCCTAACACTATGTCATTTTTCCCTTACCTAGAGTTCATATATAAGTATTTTTACCCACAAATTTCCCCAATTGAAATCATTCTCTCAAATTCCTAAAAATAAGAACAAGTCTTCCTCTTAAATATTTCTCTCACTAGAAAGCTTGAAGAAGAAGAATCAACCTAGGGTTTCAAGTCAAGCCTCCAATTCCACTATTGAAGGTTAGCTTTTGGCATTAAGGTATGATAGTTTTCATCCATGGAGCCCTTTCTTCCACGGAGTTCCTAAATTCTCCAAATTACAAAGTTAGAAATCCCCAATTGAGTTAGGGTTTTTCCTCCATGTCATGGGTTCTTTTGAATATTGATTTATTTGATTGTTTTATGATATATAAAGCATGAATTGATATAATTACATGATTTTATGATGAATTCATATGAACCCATGTCTAACCCATGTTTTTTAGATACTGATGATTGAAAGTGGGTTTTGAACTATGAAAGGATAATTATGGAATTATGCATGTTCCAATAGAATTGATAAGATATGATGTAGATTGCTTTGTGAGTGAAAGCATATATGTTTTTATTGTGGTTAATTGTTGTGAAAGGGTTGCTCACATAACTACCTCATGTATGAATTTAAAAGGTTTTCTCACATAAAGGATTCTAAGGTTGAAAGGTCTTCTCACCTAAAATGAATCAAAGATAAGGAGCTATTCTAAGAGAGGCAAGCGACGATTACCCATGACCTCTAAATGAAAGACAAGAGGTGATTACCCATGTCACATGATGTAAGGACAAGAGGCGATTACTCATGTTTCTTTAAAAGGTAAGACGAATATGATTAAGAACTATTCTGTGGAAGGAAGCTTAGTACCGAGTCGACAAGTGGCGATTACCCGTATCCCATAAACTATGAGCCAACATAGGATTTTCTAGATAGACATTAGCTAGTGGATCCACATAAGCTAGAAGTTCATGGTACTTACCTTGGAAAGTAGGACATCCCCTTTTCAGTGTGGGAGACACCAGATTCCATGTAAATAGCTCACATGGTCTTATATGTCGATTAAGGCTACTTCCCACAAGAAAGCGATGATGAACTAAGTTTACTTCAAGAAGTATCTCACATGTTACTTAAGATGATGTCTATTTGCATTGACCATGTTTTATGACTTATATCTTCTACTTACACTCATGATTTAGCTTGGTCATTGCACTTTATAAAAATGTCCCCTTTTCTCATGTTTTTAAATATTTTATGCATCGCTATCATACTTGGTACATATTTTGTACTAACACATACTCTTGCCTACATTTCCCCAAATGTAGGGTCTGACATTCAGGGTTCTCAGTTTCGTGGCTAGAGTTGTTGGATAGATTCTAAGTTGTGGTGAGTCGTCATGCTTCGAGGACCAGACTTTAATAGCTTTCAATCATTTCTTATTTTCAGACTTTGTATGTGACTTCAGGGTTACGTGTCGGTCACTCCGGATGTATTAGATGGAAATTGAGACTTTGTAGACTTCCGCTTTACTTTGATAAAACTCTTAAACTTGAAATATTTCTCTTTACCTCTTTGATATTCTATTATCTTGTATGATGAATGCTAAGTGGCTTATATGGGGCCTCTCGGGGTCCTATACGCCATGTTAAGCCTAGGGGCTACCTTGGGTCATGACAGAATTCAAGGATTTTTCGCTAAGAACTTGATTCTTTCGAGGTATGTAAGTTTTCATAGTGATGGGTTTATTCACCCTCACGCCAATCATGAGTTTTTCTTTATGAATTCATTCATGAGATTCAGTATATTGAGAATCTTGTTGAGTTCTTGAGGTTTTATTTCTTCATTCTTGAATATGGAGTTTTGTTAAGTTCTTGAGGTGATGGTCTTCCATTTGAGGGTTGTTCTTGAGGAATTTTGAGTGGGTTTTCATTCACTGGTGTTGGGTTTACAAATCTAAGGAATTTTGGAAGGAATCAATCGATTCTAGGTGAATTAGGACCAAATCGAAGAAGAAAACTCATCAGATTTTCTGGACACATGCTAGGGTGGCGCGCCACTGAGGCGCCAAGGGGGCTGGCACCCCGCACCTGCAGTGCATCAGAAATTAGTTTCTGAAGTTCGGGGGCTGGTGCCTTGCGCCAAGGACACATATGGGGTTGAGTTCACACAACTCAAAATTCTCATAAACTATGAATGCCAACATGGGTAAATGATCATACTTTTTAGATGATTTATTATTTCTTTTAAGGATAGCTTAGTGGATCCACTTAGTTGAGGATGTCCTATACTCCGGCAAGGTATAGGATAGTTCTGGCAACGTAGGCAAGACTTTGTATCATCACATAGCTCATAGTGATGGTTGTCGATTAGAGAATCTCCCAAATATGAGTAAAGAGTTTATTATTGTATTTTTCTATACATTGAGTTATTATCTACTGTTTTAAAAGCTTTCTTTGTACTGCATCTTTATTATTGCTTATATATTGAATTGTGTTGGGTATCCTTGAGTTGAGTTGAGATGAGGTGAGTATGTTCTTCTTTTTTATAAGTTCAAGCTAATGTCTGTGCTTTAGAGTTCCCCTTGCATGCTCGTACATTCAATGTACTGACGCTATTTGGCCTGTATCATTCATGATGCAGATACAGGTATTCAGAGTCATCAACATGCGCTCCGTTGATACCACTTGCAGTTCCAGATTTGCTTTGGTGAGCCTCCTTGCTTCAGGAGGATTTCCAATTTATCTTTCAGTTTTGTTAGGATGTCGTAGGTCTTGTCCCAACTTCCATTGCAGTATTTTAGAGGCTTTATAGTCAGTAGTAGTTGAATATTATTTTTCTCATTTCCATTGTTGATGTTTTAAAGACTGTGAGTTGAACACATATTTTCATATGTGTATATTTAGTTAAATTATTTGAATTATGATATCCTTCTAGATTGAGTTTTGTTTTGAGATTTCTATTTCAATTGAGTAAGTCTTCCACTGAGTAATGAGACAGGTCAAGGGTTCTCTTGGGGACAAACAATGTTTCTCGAGTGCCGATCACGTACAGAGTGTAGGCTTGGGGTGTGAAAAAACTTGGTATCAGAGCACAGAGTTCAAGAGTCCTAGGGTGTCTATGAAGTCATGTCTGTAGAGTTCTGCTTATTGGTGTGAAGCGCGCCACATCTATAATTAGGAGGCTACAACATTTATGAAATATTTCACTTCTTTCATACTCTTTTTATGCGATAGAGTTCAACTCTATAAACGTTTCTTTCTAATTCGTGCTTGCGCGTATCTTTCAGATCATGCCTTCACGAACATTTGTTCGAGGTCGTCCTGCTAGGAGAAATATTGATCCTCAGGATCAAGGAGTACCTAATGCAATAAAAGTGCAACCTCAAGGAGAGGTTACTAATGTTGAGTTTCGGGATGCCATCCGGATATTGAGTCAAGTGGTGACCAACCAAGCTGGTCAACAAAGAGTAATTCATCAGGATGTGGCTGATACATTCAGGATCCGTGAATTCTTGAGGATGAATTCTCTAGAATTCACTAGGTTAAATGTCACTGAGGATCCTAAGAACTTTATGGAGGAGCTGCAGAAGGTATTTGAGGTTATGCATGTTGCTGATGTTAAGCATGTGGAGCTAGTTGCATACCAACTCAAGGGTGTTGCTAGGATTTGGTACAATCAATGGAAGAAGAGCAGGGCTGAAGGAGCACCAATTGTGAGTCGGGCTGTGTTTAAAAGTGCCTTCATGGGGTGTTTGTTTCCTCGTGAGCTGAGAGAGGCAAAGGTAAGAGAATTACTCACTCTTAAGCAGGAGTCCATGAGTGTGCATGAGCACAGCCTCAAGTTCACTCAACTGTCCTATTATGCTCTGGAGATGGTTGCTGATATAAGGAGCAGGAGGAGTCTGTTTGTGTCTGGGTTGTCTCGCTTGTCAAGTAAGGAGGGTAAGACAACTATGTTGATAGGGGACATGGACATAGCAAGGCTTATGATTCATGTGCAACAGGTTGAGGAAGACAAGTTGAGAGACAGGGAAGAGTTCCGCAACAAGAAGGCTAAGACGACAAGTAATGAGTCCGGACAGCAGAAGATCGGAAATGTGAATCGGTCATCTTTTCAGCAAAAGCCAACCGGACCTGCTCCATCATCTGCTAGTGCACCTGCACCAAAGAACAAAGGTGAGTTCAGGAATCAGAATTTGTAGAACTTCAGAGCTAGACCTGCCCAATCTCAAGGTAGTGTGGCACAAGGGGCCAACTGGACTCCTACATGTGCTAAGTGTGGTAGAAACCACCCAGGAGCATGTTGTGATGGCTCCACTGGTTGTTTCAAGTGTGGTCAGACAGGTCACTTCATGAGAGAGTGCCCTAAGAACAGGCAAGGTAATGGTAATAGGCGCAATAGAGCCCAATCTTCTTCAGCGGCTCCGGCAGACAGAGCTACACCTAGAGAGTTACTTCAGGGACAGGAGGAAAAGCAAATTGTCTGTATGCTATCACTAGTCACCAAGAGCAAGAGAATTCACCTGATGTTTTCACTGGTATGATCAAAGTCTTTACTTTTGATGTATATGCATTGCTTGATCCAGGTGCGAGTCTATCTTTTGTGACTCCGTATATAGTTATAAAGTTTGATAGTCTTCCAGAACGACTTCTAGAGCCCTTTAGTGTTTCTACACCTGTTGGTGAGTCTATTCTAGCTGAGAGAGTTTATCGTGATTGTGTCATCTCTGTCAATCACAAGGACACCATGGCTGACTTAGTCGAGTTAGACATGCTGGACTTTGATGTTATTCTAGGCATGGACTGGCTTCATGCTTGGTATGCCTCAGTTGATTGTAGAATTCGAGTAGTCAAGTTTAAATTTCCCAATGAGCCATTTATTGAGTGGAGGAGTAGTTCAGCGATGCCTAAGGGTCGTTTCATTTCGTACCTTAAGGATAGAAAGTTAGTCTCTAAGGGGTGCATCTATCACTTAGTCCGAGTTAATGAATCTAGTGTTGAGACACTGCCTATTCAGTCCGTTCCAATTGTGAGTGAGTTTCCAGAGGTCTTTCCAGATGATCTTCCCAAGTCCCTCCTGAGAGAGAAATAGACTTTGGTATAGATATTCTTCCCAATACTCGACCTATTTCTATTCCGCCAGTTAAAAGATCTTCTTGATAAGGGTTTTATTCGACCTAGTGTCTCACCTTGGGGAGCTCTTATCTTGTTTATGAGGAAGAAAGATGGTTCTCTTAGGATGTGTATTGATTTCCGCCAATTGAACAAGGTTACTATCAAGAATAAGTATCCACTTTCAAGAATTGATGATTTTTTTGATCAATTTTAGGGTGCTACTTGTTTTTCTAAGATAGATCTCAGATCTGGCTATCATCAGTTGAGAGTAAGAGAAAGTGATATTCCAAAGACAACATTCAGGACCCGTTATTGTCATTATGAGTTTCTGGTTATGTCCTTTTGCTTGACTAATGCTCCTGCAACGTTCATGGATCTTATGAACATATTGTTAAGCCTTATCTTGATATGTTTTTATCGTATTCATTGATGACATTCTAATTTATTCGAGGAATGAGGAAGATCATGCTAGTCATCTCAGAGGAGTTCTTCAAACTCTAAAGGATAAGGAGTTGTATGAAATTTTTTCTAAGTGTGAGTTTTGGCTTGAGTCCATGGCGTTCTTAGGCCAGATTGAGTCTGGTGAATGGATTCAAGTTGACACTCAAAAGATTGAAGTTGTGCACAACTAGCCCAGACCCACATCTCCAACGGATATAAGGAGTTTCTTAGGGTTGGCTGATTATTATAGAAGGTTTGTCGAGGGGTTCTCATCTATTTCATCCCCGTTGACCAAGTTGACTCAAAAAACAATTAAGTTTCAATGGTGTGAGGCTTGTGAAAAAAGCTTTCAGGAATTAAAAACCCGGTTGACTACTGCTCCAATGTTGACCCTACCGGAGGGTACACAAGGATTTGTTGTGTATTGTGATGCGTATAGAGTTGGACTTGGTTGTTTATTGATGCAAAATGGTAAGGTTATTGCCTATGCCTCCAGACAGCTTAAGATTCACGAGAAGAATTTCCCAACTCATGATCTCGAGTTGGCTGTTGTAGTGTTTGCTTTGAAAATATGGCGTCACTATCTCTATGGTGTTAATATAGATGTATTCACCAATCACAAGAGTTTTCAATATGTTTTCAGTAAGAAAGAGCTTAATCTCAAACAGGAGGTGGTTGGAGTTACTCAAGGATTATAACATAAGTATTCTCTATCACCCAGGTAAGGCTAATGATGTTGCTGATGCTTTTAGCAGGTTATCTATGGGCAATACTACCCATGTTGAGGAAGGCAAGAAAGAATTAGCCAAAAATGTGCACAGATTTGCACGATTGGGAGTCTGATTAATGGATTCCAATGAAGGTGGAGTGCTGGTGATGAATGGGGCTGAATCATCACTAGTGTCTGAAGTGAAGGAGAAACAAGACCAAGACCCTATATTGCTTGAATTGAAGGCAAATGTTCATAAGCAAAAAGTGATGGCTTTTGAACAAGGGGGAGATGATGTGTTGAGGTATCAAGGTAGATTGTGTGTACCAAAGGTGGATGAACTCCAAGAGAGGATCATGGAGGAAGCTCATAGCTCCAGATATTCAATCCATCCCGGTTCTATAAAGATGTATCGTGACTTAAGGGAAGTCTATTGGTGGGGTAGTATGAATAGGTGTATTGCAGAGTTCATCGCTAAGTGCCCGAATTGCCAACAAGTCAAGGTAGAGCACCAAAGGCCCGGTGGTATGTCTCAGAACATAGATCTTCCGGAATGGAAGTGGGAGATGATCAATATGGATTTCATTACTAGGTTGTCGCGGTCTCGCATGCAGCATGATTCAATTTGGGTGATTGTAGATCGGATGACTAAATCAGCCAATTTCTTGCCGGTAAAGACTACCTTTTGGCAAAAGATTATGCCAGGTTATATATTCAAGATATAGTCAGACTTCATGGAGTTCTCGTGTCCATCATTTCAGATAGAGGTGCATAATTCACTGAACAATTTTGGAAGTCTTTCCAGAAAGGTTTAGGTTCGAAGGTAAATTTGAGTATTACTTTCCATCCTCAGACTGATGGTCAAGCAGAGCGTACAATTCATACTTTATAGGATATGTTGAGGGCTTGTGTGATTGATTTCAAAAGAAATTGGAATGATTACTTACCCTTCATAGAGTTTTCTTACAACAATAGTTATCACTCTAGCATCCAGATGACTCCATATGAGGCTCTTTATGGGTAAAGATGTAGATCTCCTATTGGATGGGTTGAGGTCACTGAAGCTGGGATGATAGGACCGCTTTGGTTCATCAAGCTATGGATAAAGTGAAGACCATTCAAGAAAGGTTGAAAACAACGCAAAGTCGTCTGAAATCCTATACAGATGTTAGGAGAAGAGACTTGGAGTTTGAGGTGGATGATTGGGTTTACTTGAAGGTGTCACCAATGAAGGGTTTTATGAGATTCGGTAAGAAGGGGAAACTCAGTCCCCGGTATATTGGTCTTTACAGGATATCCAAGAGAATTGGCAACGTAGCCTATGAGTTAGAGTTACCGTCATAGTTAGCAGCAGTCCATCCGGTATTCCACATTTCTCTGTTGAAGAAGTGTATGGGCGATCCTTCACTTATTATAACTACTGAGAATATTGGTATTAAGGACAGCCTATCTTATGAGGAGACACCCATTGAGATACTTGATCGCCAGGTTCACAAGTTGAGAACCAAGGAGGTTGCATCAGTCAAGGTCTTATGGAGGAATCAGTTTGTTGAGGAAGCTACTTGGGAGGCTGAGGAGGATATGAAGAACAGATACCCACATCTCTTTACTTCCGGAGAAATTCCAGACCAAGGTAGTGACTTTTTGTAAAACACTCCTTAAATTGATATGTTATATTGTGTTAAATTGCTTGTTGGGTGTTTGAGTTGGGTGTTAGATGTTTCTACCCTCAGTTCTATTTAGAGTGATGTCATTCGAGGATGAATGTTTCCAAGGGGGAGATATTGTAATACCTCGGTCTTAGAAAGAGGTAATTTTAGAAGAAAAAAAACTAAATTAGAAATAGCCAATTTGAGATTAATGCAAGTTATTCTTAAATTGTGAGTTTTAGGTCAACTACAAACGACCATAACTTTCAGCTCAGGATGAGTTAAGTGGCCCATGAAGTATCAAATCGAAGGTCGTTGAGTCCTTTTTCCAACGACACCAAGTTTGCTAAATTCCAAGTTTGGATGAAGGAGATATGATCGTTTGAGTACAGCCTGTCTAGTTAAGGTAATTCATCCATTTTAAGGAGGGGTATTTTTGTATTTTCCGTACCCCATTAGTCTAAAACATTTTGCTCACCCTTTTAGGGGTCTAAACTGATTGAGATCAGATTTAGCCATTCCAAAAAGCTCTTAGGGTTTTTATCGAGAAGTTCTGGAGGAGAAAAATGAGAAGTTCAAGCGTTCATTCGAATTCGAGAATTTTTTGCCAAAAACTTGATTTTTTCGAGGTATGTAAGTTTTCATAGTGATGGGTTTTTTCACCCTCATTCCAATCATGATTTTTCCTTTATTAATTCGTTCATGAGATTGAGTATATTGAGAATCTTGTTGAGTTCTTGAGGTTTTATTTCTTCATTCTTGAATATGGAGTTTTGTTAAGTTCTTGAGGTCAGGGTCTTGCGTTTGAGGGTTGTTCTTGAGGAATTTTGAGTGGGTTTTAGTTTACTGGTGTTGGATTTACGAATCTAAGGGATTTTGGAAGAAATCAATTGATTCTAGGTGAATTAGGACAAAAAATCGAAGAAGAAAATTCGTCTGATTTTCTGGACACATGTTGGGGCGGTGCGCCATTGAGGAGCCAACGGGGCTGGCGCCCCGCACCTGCAGTGTGCCAGAAATGAGTTTCTGAAGTTCAGGGGCTGGGCCCTGTGCCAGGGACGCCTGCCCCCGTTCCTTTTCCGTCATTCGCTTCGTCTGAGTTCTTTTAAATCATACCTTCTCTCTCTTCCTAATTATAACTATCCAAACTTCATCTAATTATTGACTGATCCTACATATCCAAATCATAACTCTTGAATTCACATTTCAAATTCAAGTAAAGATTAAGAGTAAAGTTTGAGAAAGTCTTTTGAGTCGTTTTGAGAAGTCTTTTACAATTACTTATAACTGGTTTTAAGACTTGAGTAAATGAGTATGAGGATGAGGAGAGTTGAGTTCATTTTTTAAAATCAGTATGCGGGGACTAAGTATTCCCAAGTATGTAACACTTTTACATCTAAAATGAGAGAAACACTGATTTCTAAACGAGTTTACGAGGAGTTTTGAACATCATCTCTTTTAAGACAAATCTTTTGAGTAATTATCTCAAATTGAGGAAGAGTTATGTTTTCTTAAAAACATATGAGCATGAGTTATATATTATTGGGAGTAGTATTGAGCACCGATATGGGGATGAGTTCAGACAACTCAAAATCCTCATAAACCATGTATGCCAACATGGGTAAAGGATCATACTTTTTAGATGATTCCTTATTGCTTTTAAGCATAGCTTAGTGGATCCACTTAGTTGAGGATATCCTATACTCCGGCAAGGTATAGGACAGTTCTGGCAGCGTGGGCGAGACGATGTATCATCACATAGCTCATAGTGATGGTTGTCGGTTAGAGAATCTCCCAAATAAGAGTAAAGATTTTATTATTGTATTTTTATATACATTGAGTTATTTTATATTGTTTTAAAAGCTTTCTTTTACTACATCTTTATTGTTGCTTTTATATTGAATTGATTTGAGTATCCTTGAGTTGAGTTGAGTATCCTTGAGTTGAGTTGAGATGAGCTGAGTATGTTTTTCTTTTTTATCAGTTCAAGCTTATATATGTGCTTTAGAGTTCCCCTTGCATGCTCGTACATTCAATGTACTGACGCCATTTGGCCTGCATCTTTCATAATGCAAATACAGGTATTCAGGGTCATCAACAGGCGCTCCGTTGATACCACTTGCAGTTCCAGATTTGCTTTGGTGAGCCTCCTTGCTTCCGGAGGATTTCCCATTTATCTTTCAGTTTTGTTAGGATGTTGTGGGTCTTGTCCCGACTTTCATTACAGTATTTCAGAGGCTTCATAGACAGTAGTAGTTGAGGAGTCTTTTTCTCATTTACCTTGTTGATGTTTTAAAGATTGTGAGTTGAACACTTATGTTCATATGAGTATATTGAGTTAAATTATTTGAATTACGATATCCTTCTGAGTTGAGTTTTGTTTTGAGATTTCTATTTCAATTGAGTAAGTCTTCCACTGAGTAATGAGCTAGGCCAAGGATTCTCTTGGGGACCAACAATAGTTCTCGAATGCCGACCATGTCCAGGGTATAGGCTCGAGGCGTGACAATTATCTTTTCGAGGACTCCAAGGAACTTGGTTGGTCGCTTGTTACCCCAATCAAGAACCCGACCCTTGGTTTGACAACATCCTCATTAAATGAGGCATACACAACCTCCTCTTCAAGCAAGGATACATTATGTGCCCAATGGCATTTATGCTCTTCGTTCCGGTACCGAACATGTGTTTAGCTGTGAGGTCAACACTCATCGTCATCTTGGCCATTGTTCAGCTCGCTCCTCCTCTTTATTTCTCATCTCATTTATCATTGTTAATGTGACTACACCCCCAAACTTTGCCCTATCTTGAGTGTGCCATGCCATATTGATCTTTTCCATTTGGTTAAGGGAGATCGTAGCTTGAGGGTACGTGACATTAATGAAGGAACCCCCAACCAAGTTATTTACCATACCTTGATTCGCCTCATCCAATGAGCGGTAGAAAATTTGGAGTAAAAGTTGGTAGGACAACCCATGATTTAAACATCCAGTCGCCTTCTTCTTAAACCTTAGCCACACTTCGTGTATAGCCTCTCCTGACAATTTTTTGAATTTATTTATCTCATCTCTCAATCTCAATATCTTTGAAAATGGAAAAATTCTCTCGAGGAAAGCAGTTTTTAATTCAGCCCAAGACGTAATCAACCCTCAGGGCAATTCCCTAAGCCATGAGGTGGCTTCTCTTGTTAGTAAAAAAGGAAACAACCTTAGCCGGACAGACTCTTGGCTAATGTTCCGCATTTTAAAAGGGAGAAAAACTTCCACAAAATTTCTCAAGTGTTGGTTTGTATCCTCCGCCGCTTGACCTCTGAACAACCCCTTCATCTATAGTAGATGAAACATCAGACTTGTCACTTGGAACACAACATTCCCTACTTCCGAAGGAAGGTGAATTGCTCCAGTCGTGCTTCGTCATCAACAAACTCATCTGCTAAACCAGCCACGCTTTCAGCTTCATCCGCTTGGATCATTATTCCTTGTTTTTAATAACCAACAACACCAAACACAAATTAACAACACATTTTAACTTAACTAGGGTCCTATTACCCTCCTAAACTAATTTAAAATGGAATAAATACACCACAAACGCTGACATGGCATAAAGAGTGTGCACACTCTCTTGAAGGCAAGTGATGAGTGCACAAATTGGACACATGTCTTTTTTTTATTGGTAACTTTATAATTAGTCAGTACACATATTTATTGATATTAAAACATATATATATATAATTATTTTATTTCTTTCTTTGTAAAATATTTATTTTAATTTATTTTCACTTTAATTTTTTTTTAAATTAATTTATTATTTTTTCACTTTTAAATATTTTTTAAAAATTATGTGTATTTTTTTAAAAATAATAATTTAAAAGTGTCCTTTAAGTTTAACATTTTAATTTTTTTATGTTTTATTTGATTTTCTTCACTTATTTTGATATCCGTTCAAAATTAACTTATTTTAAATACAAGACATTTGGAATTAAGTTTGAAATCAAATCAAAACGAAAGACAAAGAAAATAAAATAAATAGAAAAATAAAAGATAAAAAATAATGAATGAAGGTAAAAATAGATGTGTATTAACTTAATTTAAATACAAGATAAAGAAGATAAGAATATTTTTTTTAAAATTAATTATTTAAAAAAAAATTAGAAATTTTTAATTAAAAAAACAAAAAAAAATTTACACACACGGCAGACGAGTGTGTATAAACACAACCAACTTGGGTGGTTGAAGGTGCCACGTCAGCACAAAAGGTGCATAAAAATACGAAAAAAATGAGTTCAGGAGGGTAATAGGACCTTAGTTAAGTTTAAGTGTGTCTCTGAGATTTCAGTCATAGTCTAGGGAGGTACTTATGTGATATAAACAAAATATGAAAAGTCAATCGATTTTTTTAATATGATTTTTAGATATTTAAAGTTGTTAATTATTGTAATTTATAGTTTTTTTAATGTCCTATAGACATAATTTGAAAAGTCAATGGTTTTTTAATATGATTTTTAGATATTTAAGTTCGTTAATTATTGTAATTTATAGTATTTTTTATGTAACTTTTAATAATATATGTAGTCTTTTTGTCCCAATTTATGTGGCACTGATAGATTTTGTATGTGTTATTAAAATTCAAATTAGAGGAGTGTAGTCTCTTTGTCTCAATTTATGTGGCATTGATAGATTTTTTAGTTGTTGTTAAAATTCAAATTAGAGGAGCTTTGAATTGGTCTGAAGTAAAAAATAAATATGTTTATTGTTAATTATTGTGATTTATAGTAATATTTTTTTGTAATTTTAAAATGCATACTAAAAAAAGATAAATAAATTAAAATGGTTGGAAAAATATGTGAGAAAAAGTTATTCAAGGGCCCTTATTTTTACTACAAGAATGGTGCAAAGTGTAGAAACTTATTTTAATTGTGTTAAAGCACATAGGAGAACAACCAGAAGCTCCTCTCTTTATTGCCTTATTAATTACTAGTAATTAGAAATTTTAATAATACATGATCAATTTCTATTGGTCAGTGCTGCCTCCAAACATTTTCCGCACGCCTCAATTATTTGGAGTCATATAGTGTGTCATGTAAGCAAAAATTGTGCACGGAATTACAAAAAAAAATGAGTTCGGGGGTGGGGGTGGGGTAATAGGACATTTGTTAAGTTTGGGGTGGTACTTATGTATTATCCCTATTTTCTTTGCCTTGTATTATAAATAAGTTAATAAACACATTTTTTTTATTTTCTTTGCCTTCTATTTTAAACTTTCTCAAATATTAATTTTTAAATTTTTCTTTGTCTTGTATTTAAAATTTTCTCAAACACACGTAATTTTTTTATTTCTTATTCATTTTTTTTACCTTCTTTAGTTACTTGCTCTCTTTTTTGGCTTTGATTTCAAATTTAATTCCAAATGTCAAGTATTTCAAATAGGAAAAGTTAGCTAACTAGCCAAAATCTCTAACATAATTATTTAAAATATCACTTTAAAATAATTATTAAAAATATCAATATGTCAATATTTTAGCAAATAAAGTGTATCCTAGGTTAGTTCCCTAATTTATCTCACATTAAGCCCGCGTTTCAGCCATCACGTTCTCCCTCATATTTTTTCAAAAAAAAAAAATTCTCTCTCATCTAATTCCCTCTTCCAATTGTTCTTCAATTTTTAATCTTCCGCTTCTCTCTCATCAATAGGTGCCAGCTTTTTGTTTCAGAAATTGAAAAAAAATATCCCAAAAGATATTCACAATAATCCCATTGATTCAAGTATGTATCTTTTTGTGCTTTTTAGATTTTTTTTACCGATTTTCTATTTGTTTAAATCTTTCAAAATATTTGTTTGTTTAGTTGCTTAGTAAATTCTCCAATTTCGATTAGGATTTTAGTAAGGAAAACCTCAAAGATTCCTCTATAATGGGGGATTCAAAGAGGATTACAAGAGGTATCCCATTTAATCATCAATTTTCTACCGATTTTTCATCTTTTGATCTATGTATTACTTAAGGACAAGTTGATAATGTAGGCTCGGTGGCTAAAATGGCGGAAGAGAGAAGATATGAGCATATACATGACTCTATCTACATAACTGCATTGTATTCCACATAAATTGAATACAAAATCATCAATAAATACAAATTCACATTCATATAACAAAAATGTATTCATGATTGAGTTATGTATGTATTTTACTTTCATAGTGAAAACTAAAAATTGTATCCCAGTGATCAAAATTGTATTTCATGACTGCCCAATATATTTTTCTTTTATTTTTATTACAAAAATATTATGGATTGTATCCCAATATAATCTAGTCATTACATATAAATACGATTTAAGAAAGGATATATACAAGATTCTGGAAAAAAGAGAGCATACATAATGGAAATAATACAGTTTGTTGAGGAAGGATACAATATTCTAATAAATACAAATTGTCTGTGAAAGAAATATGATACATTTATGCTTAAGAAATACAAATCCATTTGGCATACCTATTGGAATGACTACAAACTAAAAAAGAAATACAGTGTTCTTAATAAAAATACAAATGTTGGGTAAAAGAAAAACAATTGACAAACAAAAATTAATATGAATACAATTTTTGTCACCACCTCCTCCTCCTTCCTTTGCTTCTTCTTCTTCGTCTTCTTCGTCTGCTTCTTCTGTTATGTTCCTTTTTCTGATTTTTTGTTCACCAAACTCAAATCTGAATCCGTATTCACTTGTGCATTAGTAAAACTCTGCATCATCATCCAAAAAAAACTATAATTACCCAGGAAAAATTTAAAAAAAATTCATGTCAAAACTTCCAAACAAATTTATGATTCAGCAGTTAACGAATATCTGATCAATTTTGTATTTCACCGATTATCTCAAAGTTCAAGTTGAAATTTACGTTCCAAAGTTATTTGTCAACGAAATCCTATTCGATTATTTAAATATTTTCTTTCCACACAGAAAAAAATCCAAACAAAATTTGAGAAACAATTGGGAGAAAATTCGATATTGGAAATACAAAATCGAATTTCTGTGTGTAGAAAATTCTCTTCGAAATTGTAACTGATGAAAAATTCAAGTGATATGTTCCTTTTTAAAAATATTCACTCCCCTAATTTTCTCTATTCTGTTATTGACTAATTGTATTCTTTCAAATTAAAAAAATTAAAAAATACATAATCAGATATATAACAAACTCAAATATTGACATTTTTAATAAATATTGAAAATGTGGATAATGGGTCCTATTAAATGCTAAAATATTGACATTTTGAAAATTATTCCTTTAAATTAAGTTAATTCTGAACTAGATACCAAAAATAGCGAAGGAAATCAAATAAAAGATCAAAAACTTAAAATGTTAAAAATAAAGGACATCTTTTAAAAAATTTATTATTATTTAAAAAGAAAATACACGTAAGTTTTTAAAAATGAATTAAAAGTAAAAAAAATAAGTAATTAAAGAAAGAGAAAAAAATAAAAGTGGAGAGGAAAATAAATATTTCACAAAAAAAAAGAAAATAATTAAATATATATAAGTTTTGATGTTAATAATTATATGTACTGATTTATTGTAAAATGTCCAATTAAAAATTGACATGTTTTCAATATTGATCAGATTTTTCTCATAATTTTCGCCTCACTTGCGTCCATGAGAGTGAGCATACTCTATATGCCCACCCCAAATATTGTATTTATTACACTTCAAAATAGTTCAAAAAGGCAATAAGACCCTCGTAAAGAAAATGTGTGTCCCTGAAATTTAGGTCATAGTTCAAAGAGGTACTTGTGTCTTTTCCCTTAAATATAATACGATGTCCAGTCATTTTGTTGTCACCATTATTAAATGCAGTTTTTCCTCTTTTTTTCCCTTTTACTCTTTTCCTCGAGCTTTCCACGTTTCTCTCTCTTAGTGGCTTGAACCCACAATTTCAGTGTTCGAGGTGAGGAGTGTTTGAGCCTATTGAAGTTTCAAAAAAAAGAATTGAGAATCATCATATATTGTGTTTTAAGTGAAGGAGAGAGATAGGACTTGCTAGGAATCAATCAATCGGCTCAGGGGTATGCCCCGTATTCGCTGCAAGAGAATCTCCTCTTTGACACATATATTGGACCGTAACACAAGAGACGATTCACTCTAGTCCTGTAACCAAGCGAAAGAGCATTCATGGACAGAAGTTGCGGGTAAACCTCAGTGTTTTGGATGGTGAAAGGCGACAAGGTCTGCCTTGCCTTGAGGCAAGGTTAGAGGCGAGGCGCTTGCCTTTTTGAAGTGATGCGCCAATTAATATTAAAACTTAAAATATTTAATTGCATATATAAATAACATCAATATTAATAACAATAACATATTAGCAGATATTTCAATTTAAAAACTAAAAGTCTATAGTAGATACTAAATTTAAAGAAGAAGAAAATGTAGTGCATTGCCTACTGGTTAAGAGCCACGAAAGAAGAAGTAGTTTGTGGCTTTATGCAAATAAATCCTAATATATCCCTTGTCACCTTTTCTCACCGCATCGCTTCCCGCCTTTGCGAGATTGCCTCACCTCATCAATAATAGGCGACAATGCCGACAAGGCCTCGCCTCACCATACCTCTCGCCAAAGGCGAGAAGACGAACGCCTTTCATAACACTGGTGTTTATCACCTAAACAATCCCCCCCTTATTTCTAGCTTTGAAACCAAAAAAAAAAAAAAGAATATAATGTATGAGTAATTCTACACATGAAGTTATACCAATGTCATGACTTAGGTGCCATAATTTAACTGTTTTGGTTCCCTCTTACTTCCATCTCCACCTTTCAACTAAATAGTATTTTTAGTTCACATTTTTAAAGATCATTCCCACACATATGCCATAATTGGAAACAATATAAATATGAGTGTCAAAGAATCTCTTTTCTGCAAATCACCAATAAGTAATTATGAATTTAGATAAAAGTGTTAAAACTAATAACTAATAATTGATGTGTTTGGTAAGAAGTGATAGAACACTTTTATGTTAATGACTTAAATACCCTTACGCTACATTAAAAATAATCAGAATGTAACTTAACATGTAAAAGTATGAATGAAAAAAATGAAATAGAGTTAGAATTTTGTTTTGGGAAGGATAATTCCGAAGATTAGTGAAAAACACACCCAAGGAATAAAAAACTAGTAATTTTTTTAGATAAGTGTCAAAAACACACTTAAATTATTTCATTTTTTTGAGTTTCATACCTGAACTATTGAGCGTGTGAATTTATACCTAAACTATCACTTATTAGTTTGAGAAACACACCTCAGTGGTGTGTGTAATACACTCTCTCTATTTTTGGAAAAAACATTGACACATGGCATTCCACATAATAAAATATTTCACCTTGAAAAAAATTAAATAATAAACTACTAATATTAATTAAAAATTAAAGTATTACTATCCCCAAAAAAATATTATTTTTAACAATAAAATTTAAATTATTTTTCTTACCCCACTCCACCACCTCCTCCCCCTCCCCCCCTCCCCAGCAACAATTCTCCATCCTTTTATTTTTTAGAATTTCTTTTATAAAATATTTTTAAAAAATTCATACTTCACCCTCTGTCACTCCCCCCAAAACACCCACTCATTCCCCAAAAAATTAATATTATTTTATTTTTAAAAAAATAAATTCTAGCCTACCATTTGAGAAACATATTTTTAAATTTTTTTTCTACTTGTGTACCGAATATAACATCAAAAATAATTATCATTTTTAAAAGAGTCTTATAAAACAAGAAAAAATGGAAGCAATTAGGTGGAGTGGGGTAAACTTAATTTTTTTTTAAAATAAAATAATATCTAAATTATTATTGGGGGGTGGGGGGAGGATGAAGTAAACAAAATAAATACTTTTATAAAAGAATTTTTTTAAAAAAACTAAAAAATGGGGGGTGGGGGGTGGGGGTGGGGGATTACAGTGAGAGGAAGTGACAGAGTGGGGTTTATTTTATAAAAAAATATTATTATTTTGGGAGAAGAATTTTTTAATCTTTAATTTTAACTAATACTAATAATTTATTTATTTATTATCAAGGTAAAATGTTTTGTCCATGTGGAGTGTGATTGATAATTTTTTTAAATAAAAAAGAGTGTATTACACACACAATGATGAGACTATAATAAAAGAGAGGTATGTTTCTCAAACTAATAAGTGATAGTTTAGGTATGAAACTCACACTCTCAATAGTTAAGGTATGAAACTAAAAAAAATAAAAAAATTAGGTATGTTTTTGACACTTATCTCTAGATTTTTTGATAAAACTGAAATGCAATCACAAGTTGGGGAAGACTTTTGGTGTTCACCAAACGCATGAAAGTGGAAAATGCTTATACGCTTACAAAGCACCCTTGTTTTTCTCCCAGACGTGCAAGGATGAAAATTCTTTTACGATTGCAAAGCATACCATACGTACAGATGTTTAGCCAACACATATTCATCAGAAAAAGGAGAAATATACAAACACTATACCAAGCGTAATGAGGAGCACTCAAAGCTCAGATGTACTCAACAATCGTGTACGAACACAAACCTCAACAAGGCAGGCAGATATAGGCTATATTAGAAGCACCAGAATGAAAATCCCCCACAATCTTTCCACACCATCACAAGTCGACAACCAATATGTATGCATCTTTGATCATTAAGATGAATTAGTCATCTATTGGGTCCTGAGGAGTCTCAGCTGCACTGCGCTTAATTGTGACAACAGGACATTCAGCATGCTTCACACAGAACTCACTTACAGTTCCCACGAAAACCCTGCAAGGAAATATTTACCTCTCAATTAAGCACTGTCCCAAAGTAGAAGTTTTTAAAAAAACGCATTACTCCCATTTTCTTGAAAGCAATAGTAAAATGACAAACAGATTCCATATTACTCATCATGAGTCATGACAAAGCTGGGGTAATAGGAGCCTGCGAAGTAGATTAAGTGAGTAGATCTTTACAGGTTTGGCCACTAACAGAAAACATGGACATTGAAATTTCTACAATAGTAGACTCTTGAGTGACTGGAAATGGGAAGGCTTGCTGATTTTTTGGGAGTACTAGAGCCTTGTCAAGGTCTGAACAATAACAAATGTGAGGAAGCTGATTTGGTTCGATTCATAGTAAGGGCAACTTCACAGTAAAGTCATGTTACTTTCACCTAAATTCTGGTGGGCAACAAAGGAATCTTCGGCCATGGAAGCAAATCTGGAAAATAAATGCACCTTTCAAAGTGGCTTCTTCACTTGGTAGACCAAGAGGCTTGTTTAACATTGGAAACACTCCAAAAAAACAGATTTCACTTATGCTCTAGATGTTATCTATGTGTAGACAAGCCTGAGTATCAATCATTTATTTTTGCACTGTCAACTTAAGGACTAGCTATAGCAACTCTTTCTTAACATGGTTGGACTAAGTTGGAGCATTAGAGGTGTACTTGTGACCTACTGAAATGTTGGAGCATCAGAGGCAAGAATTCCAATCAAAGGAAATGGTGGTAAACCACTCCAGCTCGCATATGGTAGACGGTTTGGAGGGAGCGAAACACCAACTGTTTTGAAGATAAAGGATCAAGATGAATCTGTTTACTTTTGTTTCATTTTTTTTTGTAACCAGTATTTTGTAAATGATGTTCAAGCAGTGATTGAACTCTTACAATCCCTTTAAGAATTGGAAGGGATATTCTGCTGGTACCTTGTAAATATTTTTGACAGTACCTCGTTGGTGCCATATTATGCACATCACCATTTCTCAAAAAAGGAGGGAGGCCATGGCTATATAACGCTCACAAGAGCAGCAAAATATTGGTGTTGAACATGTTTGGACTATCTGTTGTGCACAGGGAGCAAGGATATTCGAGTTTTCCCGATAAAGTGAGAGAAAGCTAATGTAATTGAGGACCTTGCTCAAGCCTTTTTGGCTACAAGATTCATGATCGACTTTCTACATCATCAGGGTATACACTGAAGTCCATGTATTGGTGATTATCAGAAGCTTTTAAGACAACTTCGTAATCCCAGTAAATGAATTAGATTCTGGCAATCAACTATGTCAGAGGAGAATTGGAGAGATCAGGATGCTTGCAAATACTTGTCATTTCCTCTTAACAGGTGGTGGTAGGAGCAGCCAGATCATAGGGTGCTTGAAACGGACTACAGAGACCCAGGGCAGGCTAAAGCCAAGTGGAAAATTACACGATGAGAAGTGCACTTTATTTGATCACTATGTGCTACACTGGGGTGTTTAGAATTCTCCTTTAAGAAGAAATAAGCAATTTCTCTTTTCTATTTTTCGGGAAGTTTAAGTTTCTGTTTTGGAAATGAATTCTTTTTTATATAGGACTTTTTGTGAAACTATAAATCTTTTTTATATAGGATTAATCATTTCTAAATTTGTAATGACTAGCATGAATTTCAGTGACTGGTGTTTTAAGCCCTATTGATTAATGCATCTTTTTTGCCTTTCTGTTTGCAACTTTTTTTGCAACTCAACAACCAGATCTTTTTTCCATTCCTGAAAATGCCAAAGCATCAGAAAAGAGCTGAAAAAACTTGTCTGTTGAAAGGCTTGTAATCAAATTGAGGGTTGGTACTAGCGTCTGTTAATTGCAAATTGACAACTACTGTATTAACATAATAAAGGCCAAGTGACTAGAGAAAATTCAGGTGAGGGTGTCTTTTGAGTCTCAAAATTAATATTGGTGACACGTTTGACCAGCCAAGGTCAAAGGTCACTTGGAAATTTTATTAAGTTAATTGTGGACTGAAACAACATTTTTTAAAACTTGTTAAACTTTTCCAAAATGCAAAAAAAATAAAAAATTAATTCAAAATAAAATCAGATTTCAAACTCAACTTTCATCTCTCATAACTGCTCCGATTTCTCTCTCCCACTCTCACTCTCAACTTTCATCTTTATACTAGATCATGTGTACCCTAATATCCTTATGCCTTTAAAATTTTCACGGTGAGTGAAGCTAAATTGGAGCAGTAGTGTTCCTTCTCGCTAAATAGATGCTTATGTTCTAGTTAGGGCATAAGTAAATTTTCCAAACAACATGCATTCATATAATCCATAACATAATGATTTACTAGAAATGTAACATTTATATTGTCCATTAAATCATTAATAGGTATGAGATAAATAATGTTAATCTAATTCAATAGCCAACTAACATCAAGCCAATAAAAGAAACTTGTGTTCTTTCCATGGACATCCACACAGTGTTCAACACAAGTCTTGCATGCTGATAAATAAATCTATAAGTTTTTTGGACCATACAAGACTCTAAATCATCTCCTCCACCATTTTTCAAGTCTCACTTCCTAGAATAGGCGGCATAGTTGAAAGGCAATAGGCAAAGTGATCGATCTCACTTCTCAACAAGGCACCCATGTCTCCAAGATAATGTTGTTTAAACTTTTTACTCCTATTAAGTTAGTGTCATAAAAGAAAGCCTATTCAGAGACACTAACTTAATAGGAGTAAAAAGTTTAATCAACATTATCTTGAATAGGCATTTAATTTAGGTGCATAAGGAGTTCATTGATCTTACTCAAATAGCTCATATTCCTTGGCATTTGGAACAGGAAGCATTCATAAAGACCATTTATCTACCTCATCAAAGGTCACAAAAACCATTTCATCAAATTCATCATTGACCTAATCAGAGGCACCGTCTTCTAATAGGAGTAAAAAGTCTAAAGAAGATCATCCTTAGGACATGACTGACTTGTTGAGGTGGGATGTATCATTTAGCCAATGGGAACTATGTTACCCATTCCAGAGAGTGAGATACGACAAATGGTAACGGAGATGAATTTGGAAAAAAGCTTGTACTCAAAAACTTGTATATTTATTTGCCAACATGCAGATTTGTACAATCGCGACTTGTTTGGGACTAAGGCATAATTAGTGTTGTTGTATGCAGACTTGTGTCTAATGTTGATTAGATGTCATGGGGTAAATGCAAATATCTTTTATCAACCACAATGTTGGCAGGCAATTGAAAAAACTAATATTATTTATCCTATACCTATTGAGGATTTTATGGATACTATGAATGTTGGTTTGAGAAGGAATAATATGAATGTTTAGAAATTAAAAAATACCATTTTAAGGATTACATGAATGCATGTGGGTAATGCTGGAAGGTTGGCAACAACAGGTGATACCAAAAGAGATAAAAGTAGATATGGAGAACTATTCCACTACGCATCTTATGGACAATTTGGCTAGAGAGGAGCGTAAGGGCTGAGAACTCACGTTTCTAGAATTAAGGATAGATGTTTACAAAATTTGTAATTCTGGTATAAAGGAAGTTCAATAGATAGTTTGAACCAGTATATGGATTTATTGGATATGCTAGAAAGAAGAGTGTAGTAGGCTGTTTTTTGTTTCTTTTCCTGTACAATCTTGGTACTATTTAATTAAAACTCTACCTTACATAAAAAAAAAAAGGACTACGTGAATGCATGCTGTTAGGAAACACTATTTATGATCCAAAATATGGAAGGCACGCACTTATTATTGTTGTTAATATCATTAACTTGTTTTTGACTAACTTCATTAGGAGTTGCATAGTTTAAGACTTAATACATTTACAAGGCATTATTTGTGATAAATGGATAAAAAAAGAAATGGTCTGATAAGCTTACTAAACAGCTATTGTGTAGATTTAGATTTATCAACGGTAAGTCATAAAATAATTTAAACCACACCAAATGATATAATCAATCCCAACTTTCTATCCACAAAACAAAACAATAACATACAATACAATATACCACAAAACTATACGGTATGAAACGATGGGTAACAACCACCCAAAAGGGTGTTAAAGAGTTTCTAACTATGCATAGAGCGTGTAGTGGTTGGAATCATGGGCTTAGTGAGATTGGTTTGCTACTACCATTTGTCCTCAAAGATGGTTTAATGTGAATATTACTTGCTGCAATCTTCCATTTCTAAGGCACAAATGAACACTAGATCTTTTTGTTTATGAAAATTTTGAATGGTCATTAATTCTGTTGCTAAGTGGAAGAAGATAAAGAACAAGATTTGGGGCATTAGATACTTAATGATGTTTCCAGAAGCATGTTCTGGCTAGGGAGATCGGGTGGAGGGGAAACACACTCAATAAGATGGCCATGCCCATAAACATAACAATAAAATTAAAAAATATGTAAGTGCTACTACAATTATGCATACCTCTGAAAAGGACCAAGACCACGGCAACCAACCACAAGAAGATCTGGCTGTACACGTTTGACTTCGTGGCAGATGACTTCCTTGGGATCACCTTTCTTTATCCATGCTTCACAAGGAACCTACAAATAAAGTGACATGCAGTAAATTTGAAAGTGTTTATACTTGAGAGATTTTGAGGGCAACAAACTTCAAATAGTGCCCTCAACCAGTAAAGCTTAAATACTAGCTAGTAACTTAGGCTTAAATTTTCATGCCAAGATTCATCGAAGGAAATCCCAGTACCCCAATTTCATGACAGCGGTTAGCAAAGTACTCCAGCAGATGGAGCCCTCTAATCTTGTCCCTGTTTTTCATGCCCTTGAAATCATCAGGTGATGCAAACATGCTATCCATATCTTCAAAACCTAGTAATCAGATGACCAACAAGATATAATATAAGCTACTGAATAAACCAAACACAGATGATGGCATTAAACTGATAAAATTTCTCCAAATATACAAGATTGACTAGAAAACATTGAAACCAGAATGACATTTACACACTGAATTCTGAAGCCCGATGGTACTCGGATTCTGTTAGATGCATAATATATGTAAGGATGGCGATAGCATTCACATGGCATACCTCCATTAAAGATTGACGGGCTTCAATGGGAAATCAAGAAAATGCTTATTGTGGAAGAAGTGTCCAAAGATGAGCCCAATAATGATTCAAGAATTAGGGCACAGAGTGAATTAAGTACTACACGAATTTCATGGTTCAAGTCCGAATCCAAGAAGAAGAAGATTGGGCCATATGAAGCCCAAGAGGAGGAGTGCATATGGGATCCAAAAGGAGTACAAAGAAGAGCTGAAATTTCTGCCCAAAGAACTGAATTTCTCGCCCAAAAAGGGGCAGAATAGATCCCAAAAGAAATGAAAATTCAGCCCATAATTGAGTGCAATTCATACCTAGTTTAAAAGTTTCCTAGTTATTATTTCCATAAAATTAGGATTTGAATCACATGCTATTTGGGATAGGTTTCCTCTCTATATATATAAGGGTGAATTTTGTTATTCTCAAAAAGGACATGATTAATATTATTTGAGAGGTGTCTCTTCTTAACACCTTTGTGTGTAGTAACTATGGATTTATCTTACAACCTCATAAGAATGATTCTATAAGAGGTAAGATGAATTCTTAACTTGATATCTTTGATTTCTATTAAAATAAATTAAAGAAGGTAATTATTCTTATACTAATTATTGTCCCTAATTTCTTCAAAATAGGTGTCTAGATCACTTTTGATCAATTGACTTAATTAGCATCATAATTAGTTTTAATCTAATAATTTTAAATATTAAGATCAATTAGGGTTCTTAGCACTTTAGCTTGAAATTTGGAGATTTTACTCTTGAATTTCGCATTTCTTTTAATTTCTGTCTTTACTCTTTGTATTTTTGCTTCCGCATTATTTTCTTGTTTATTCAAGTAACCCGATTATTATTAGAAAGCAACCCATAGGAAAACATGGCTAAAGCAAATGCTCCAGAACCAAAGAAAACAACTGACCACTGCATTTGCCCAATTAAATCCAAAGCACAAGAATGATTTCCCAAGGCAACTTGAAATTTCCGCATATTTTAAATTTAACCTCAAAATGATACAATCAGAAGCACTAAATATAAAAGAAAAAGGAATACACAAAATTGAACTTTGCTGGTATTGAACCTTTTTTGTTCCTATCAAGGAGAAGAGTAAACTTCGTCTTTTCTCTTCCAGAATAGCCTAAAGCTTTAAC
>JAJONR010002671.1:0-78121 GCA_029582245.1 Solanum etuberosum
ACACAGTGTTTTAGTCTAGATTCATTTTAGGTGAGCAATCCTTTCAACCTAGAATCATTCATGTGAGAAAACCTTTCACATTCATACATTCGTAATTAGGTAATTGCCTTTAGCCTCATAAATTACACAGTGTTTTAGTCTAGATTCATTTTAGGTGAGCAATCCTTTCAACCTAGAATCATTCATGTGAGAAAACCTTTCACATTCATACATTCGTAATTAGGTAATTGCCTTTAGCCTCATAAATTACACAGTGTTTTAGTCTAGATTCATTTTAGGTGAGCAATCCTTTCAACCTAGAATCATTCATGTGAGAAAACCTTTCACATTCATACATTCGTAATTAGGTAATTGCCTTTAGCCTCATAAATTACACAGTGTTTTAGTCTAGATTCATTTTAGGTGAGCAATCCTTTCAACCTAGAATCATTCATGTGAGAAAACCTTTCACATTCATACATTCGTAATTAGGTAATTGCCTTTAGCCTCATAAATTACACAGTGTTTTAGTCTAGATTCATTTTAGGTGAGCAATCCTTTCAACCTAGAATCATTCATGTGAGAAAACCTTTCACATTCATACATTCGTAATTAAGCAATTCATGTGGGAAATATCCCTTCCTCAACAATAATATCAATTACCAACAATTCATATCATAAGCTTTACTCTCAAAGAACTACATCACATGATCATCATCTAAGCTTCATTCTAAAGCAATTCTAATCATAATTCATCAATCCAATAAGGTCAAGCCTAAACCCACAAAGTTTCCCTTCATGTCATCAACCCAATTATATCAATTCTAGGGTAGAATCATGGAATAAGCATGGGTACATGTAATTTCACTCTAAAAACATGCAATTCTACTAATTCTATCACAAACAATCACAATCCACTCAATTGGATCAACAATCATCATAACCCACAACATTGGAAGAAACCCTAACTAGAATTGGGAATTCTTCATCAAATTGGGGGAATTCTAGGGGACTCCATGGATGGAAGGAATCCATGGATAAAAAGTCATCATACCTTGATTACAATGTCCTCACAAGCTTGAAGATTGGGAGACTTGAACTTGGCCTAGCTCCAATTTCTTCCTTCTTCTTCCAACTTCTAGAGAGAGAATATTTGAGAGGAGCTTTGGGTTTTCTTTTGGGATTTTGAGAGAATTACTTGAATGGGGGATTTTGGGGGTTAAAAATACTTATATTGGTGTTCTAGACTTAGGCAAAACGACACCACTTCAATCTAATTAAAACCGGAAAGTCCCATGTGCCCTCAACTCAGCCGCCCAGAATCCACCCACGAGACCCCACCGATGGAGCGTGGATGGACCTACGGTCTGTCCTGGTCAAGCATGGGTAGATACAGAGAATTCAACCCATCTACGGACCACCTACCCACGAGCCGTGGACCCATCGACGGGGCGTGGTTCCTGGCGTGGTTCACTGCCTTTGGTAGTCTTCATGGTGCCCATCCATGGGGCCACCCATGGGGCCACCCACGGGGCCTGGTTGGTCACTGTGAAGTGGTACCTTGGGTTTCAACATGCTATGCCCTCTATCTCGAGTTCTGGGTGTTACAATATCTCCCCCTTGGGAACATTCGTCATCGAATGAGATTCTAAGCACGTTTCTAAACGGAAAGACTTAATACTAGCAGCCCATTATGCATGCAAATCATCTAAATGCACACTACTAAGGAAGAAACATCAACTCCAAGCCAAACATACTCAATGCACTATAAGGGAGTAGGAACTACATCTAACAACCCAATATGCATGAGATTATCAGATTTCTTACTCTTAAGGAGGAACTATCATCTCCAAACTCAAAAGCATGCTCAACACAATCTCATGGAGCCTAAATGCGAGCAATACTCAAAACACATACTCAAGGGGGAAATATCCACTCTGAGTCAAGTCATGTTCAACAACTCATCTCATGAAGTCTATAGGCAACTCATACTCAATGCACAACAACATGAGGAAAATAAGTCATATAAGTCATTTCTTTCACAACTTAAGCAATTCATGAACATGCATAATCATAAGGAAATCATGGAAACACATAAAATACACATGATTTCAAATCATAAAGCAACCCAAGAGGAAATTCATTACCTCAAGCTAGAATAGGAGTAGAAGGAAAAAGATGAGGATATCGCGACTTCATATCGGCCTCGTCCTCCCAAGTAGCACCCTCAATTAAGTGGTTTCTCCAAAAAAACTTGCACGGAAGGAACTTTCTTGTTCCTCAATTTCTTAACTTGCTGGTCCAAAATCTCAACCGGAACTTCCTCATATGAAAGACTCTCATCAACTCCCAATCCTTCAAGGGAAACTATAGATGTCGGATCTCCAACACACTTCTTAAGCATAGAGACATGGAAAACGGGATGCACAGTTGCCAACTCATAAGCAGCCTTACCAACACGTCTCATGATTTGGTATGGGCCTATAAACCGCGAACTAAGTTTCCCTTTCTTCCCAAATCTCATCACACCCTTCATGGGTGAGATTTTCAAATAGACCCAATTACTAACCTCAAACTCAAGGTCTCTTCTTCTAGCATCGACATAAGACTTTTGTCAACTTATAGAGGTCCTCAACCTCTCTCTAATGAGTCAAACTTTTTTGATAGCCTCATGAACTAACCCAGGCCCGATCGAGGCAACTTCACCCACTTCAAACCACCCAATAGGGGATCTATACCTCCTACCATAAAGAGCTTCAAAGGGGGTCATACCAATACTAGAATGGTAGCTATTATTATAAGCGAACTCTATCAATGGCGAGTGATCATCCCAACTTCCCTTGAAATCGTCGACATATGCTCTCAACATATCTTCCAAAGTCTGGATTGCTCGCTCCGCTTGCCCATCGGTTTGTGGGTGAAAAACTGTGCTAAGCTTAACCTTAGTGCCAAGACCCTTTTAGAAGAAGTTCCAAAACTGAAAAGTAAACTGAGTACCTCTATCGGAGATAATGGACAATGGTACAGCATGCAAACTTACCATTTCCCTCAAATATAACTTGGAATAGTCCTCCACCGAATAGGAAACCTTGACGGGAAGGAAATGAGCCAATTTTGTCATTCGGTCTATTATGACCCAAATCGAATCATATTGGTGCCAGGTACGTGGCAATCCTATTATAAAATCCATATTCACATCCTCCCACTTCCAAGTAGGAATGCTAATATCTTGGGACAAACCTCCTGATTTCTGAAGCTCAACCTTAACTTGTTGGCTATTTGGACATTTAGCCACAAACCCCGCAATATCTTTCTTCATCCCGCTCTACCAATAGACTTCCCGTAAATCATGGTACATCTTGGTGGCTCTTGGGTGAATGGATACCGCGAACCATGAGCTTCAATCAAGATCTGTTCCTTAAGTTATCTATGTTTGGGACACACAAACAACCTTGGTATCTAAGTACCCCATATCCCCCTTGGGAGAAGGCCTCAACAGATTTCTTAAGTACCGCCTCTTTCAATTCTACCAAAATTGGATCAAGACCTTGTTTAGCTTTCACATCGGCTACAAGGGATGATTCGGAACCATTGTGAACCATTACACCACCCTTGGTGGAGTTCACTAGTCGAACACCTAATCGAGCCAATCTATACACATCTCGAACCAATTCTTTCTTTTCTTCATCTATATGAGCTACACTAACTATAGACAACCGACTAAGGGTATCCGCCACCACATTAGCTTTGCCAGGGTGATAAAGAACACTCATGTCATAATGTTTCAATAACTCAAGCCACCTTCTTTGGCAAAGATTCAAATCCTTTTGATTAAACACATATTGCAAACTTTTGTGTTCGGTAAACACATCAACATGGACTCCATACAAATAGTGTCTCCAAATCTTTAGAGCAAATACGACCGCCACTAATTCAAAGTCGTGAGTAGGATAATTCCTGTCATGGAGTTTAAGTTTCCTTGAGGCATAGGCAATAACTTTCCCATTTTGCATTAGAATACATCCTATCCCAATTCTTGAGGCATCACAAAAACCATAAAACCATCCGTCCTTTCTGGTAAGGTCAATACCTGAGCGGAAGTAAGTCTATCTTTAAAATCTTGGAAACTTTTCTCACACGCTTCCGACCATATGAACTTAGCCTTTTTCTGAGTCAAAGCCGTCAAAAGAGAAGCAATAGAGGAAAACCCCTCAACAAATCTTCTATAATAACCAGCCAAACCCAAAAAGCTTCTAATATCCGAAGGAGTTAGAGGTCTAGGAAAACTCTTGACCACATCCGTCTTCTTAGGATCCACCTCAATACCCTTTCTTGACACAATATGACTAAGGAAAGCTACGGACCTTAACCAAAATTCACATTTGCTAAACTTTGCAAAAAGTTGTTGGTCCTTGAGGATTTGCAATACTATCCTCAAATGGTCAATATGCTCATTCTCACTTCTCGAATAGATCAATATATCATCTATAAACACAATCACAAACATGTCTAGGTATTGCCTAAACACTCTATTCATCAAGTCCATAAACGCCACCAGAGCATTAGTCAAACCAAAGGACATCACCAATAACTGATAACGACCATATTGGGTTCAAAAGTCCATCTTCGAAATATCATTTTCTCTCACCTTCAATTGGTGATAACCTGATCGAATATCAATCTTAGAAAAATAACTTGCCCCTTGAAGTTGGTCAAACAAATCATCTATCCTTGGAAAAGGATACCTGTTCTTAATTGTCACTTTGTTCAACTGACGATAGTCAATGCACATACGAAGGGAACCATCCTTCTTTCGAACGAACAAAATCGGAGCATCCCATGGTGAGATACTCGGCCTAATGAAACCCTTGTCTAATAGACCCTTCAGTTGTTCTTTCAACTCCTTAAGTTCCACCGGAGCCATACGGTAAGGAGGAATAGATATAGGTTGCGTATCTGGGAGAAGGTCGTTACCGAAGTCTATTTACCGCTAGGGAACACTCCCGGAAACTCATTTACAATGGGGACTGATTCAAGAGAAGGGGTTTCAGAATCTACATCCCTCACCCTTACTAGATGGTAAATGCAACCCTTAGAAATCATTTTTCTAGCTTTAAGACAAGAGACAAACTGACCCTTAGGCATAGAATTTCCCCCCTACCGCTCTAGGATAGGCTCATTTGGGAACTGAAATTTGACTAGCTACCCGAGTCCAACAATCAATAGAGGCATAACATGAATGCAACCAATCCATCCCAAGTATGACATCAAAGTCTAACATATCAAGCTCTACTAAGTCAATAAGAGTAACTCTCTGGGATAAGGAAACGGGACATCTTCTATAGACCCTTTTAGCCACCATAGAATTACCATCAGGAGTAGAGACATAAAAAGGTTCTAATAACACATCGGGGAGCACATCAAACCTCATGGCCACATAAGGTGTCACAAAATAAAATGTATCACCGGGATCAAGTAAAGCATATACATCGATTTGGAAAACTTTTAACATACCGGTCACCACATCCGGGGAACTCTCTTGATCACCTCTAGTTTGAAGAGCATAAACGCGGTTTTTCTTAGGAGCAGTTGCACCCGAACCACTTGGACCGGATGATGGGTTGGGTTGAGACCTACGTCGGTTATCTCCATCCTTCTTAGCAACCGAAGGACAATCCCTGATCTTGTGATCCCACTTTCCACACCCAAAGCAAGCATTAGAACCCGCTATACACTTACCCTCATGATTTCTTCCACACTTGGCACAAGTAGGCATCGAGGATTTACTACCGTCTCCTTGAGGTTTAGGGGTAGACACCCCGTCTACCTGACCTAGAATGTGAATAGTTACCATCATCCACTCTTGCTCTCTTTGCCTCTCAAGATCTTTCCTTGAACATTTCTTCCTCAATTTTTTGGGCACGCACCATAAGGCGAGAAATGTCCATGTTATGGAAAAGAATAGCGGTGCGGCATTATTTGACTACCATGTCAGACACTCCCGACACAAACTTGCTCATCTTAGTTCTTCGATCTGCTACAATAGAGGGGGCATACTTGGACAACTGAGTGAACCTCAATGCATACTCCCTCACGCTCATACTTCTTTGCCAAAGAATAATAAACTCGAGCACCTTGGCTTCTCTCATCTCAAGAGGTAAAAATAGATCAAGAAAAGCACTTTTGAACCTTTCCCATTCTATGAGACCCGCTTCTTTCGGCCTAGCCTCTTCCATTGATTGAACCAAATTTGAGCAACCCCTTTGAGTTGGTAAGTGGACATTTCCGCCTTCTCTACAAGAGTCACTCCCATAATAGCAAGTATCTTGTAGATCTCATCGATAAATTCTTGAGGATCTTCCTCCATTTTGGAACCATGAAATTCGGAAGGGTTCATCCTTGTAAAGTCTCTCACTCTTGCCGCCGCCGTACCCACATTTGGGTTCATGGGAGCTACAACCTTTCTATTGGCTTGTGCCGTCACGGCTTGATCCAACACTTGCAAAGTCATCCTAAACTCCGCATTTGTTACATTCTCAGCCAAAGGATCAATCAGAGCTTGAGAAGGAGCTTGGGGAGGAATTTATTATCCCACATTATCTCCTTCAGTCCTTCTAGGATTAGTCCTTCTAGTAGTCATATCCTGAAAACCATCGGGTAAGGATTAGGAGAAAGATTTTATAGAGTTAAAATACATGGCATGACTTAGGGAAATGAAGAAGTGAAGTTTCCTAACATATAGTAGCCTCTCATTCATAAATGTGGTGCGCTTCACACTTATGAACAAGACTCTACTTGACGAGGTTTGAGACATCCTAGAACCATTCTAAACCTTGTGCTCTGATGCCAAGTTTGTCACGACCCAGGGGTACCCCGTAGATGTAACAAGGCATACAAGACCCTGAGAGGCCTCATACAAGCCAACTTAGCATATCATAACATAAAGTAATAGAAAAAGGGTGCGGAAATTTAAAACATTTCAATACAATCGAAGTCTTTTATAAAATGAGCGGAAGTATACCATAGTCTCAAACCATCTAAACAACATGAGTAGAGTTTTGGGACACAACCCATACAATAGTCCAAGACATGAAAGAAAGACATAAAAGAAAAGGGTGATCACATCCTTGAACACAATGAGGACTCACCAAATATTCACTTCCTTGATCAACAACGAAGCTAGCCATGAGTGTGGGGATATATGTCGCCGGACCCTATATTTGATAAGAATGTAGGCAAAGTATGCGTTAGTACAATTAAGTACTAAATATGATAGCTAGCATAAACAACATAAACATCATGGTTAGTCAAAAATAAACCATAAGCATAATCATGAACATACATCAATATCATATTAAGAAAGGAATACTTCTCAAGCAACCTTACTCATCCTTAGTCAAGACTTGGGTCATCCGCCTCTAGTCAACTTACCTCATGGAAGGAATCTCAAGCAACAATCCAAGCTATTCATTCTTTACATCTTAGTTCTCATAGTTCATACTTACTTTTAAAGACAAAGGGATTCACCTCTTTGCCTAGTTCACAAAGGCTAATGGGGATTCGCCTCTTTCCTTACTTACTTTTCGATTGCGGGTACTCGCCTCCTCAATCTCATCATATGATGCGGGTACTCGCCTCCACACCATTTTATAAGGATCATGGGTACTCGCCTCCATGTCCATTCATCATAATAAGAACGTGGGGACTCACCTATTGTTCAATTCTAAGGAATAGGGGAATCGCCTCATATCCTTTCATAGGGAGGTCAAGGGTAATCACCTCTAGCCTCATAAATTACATAGTCTTTTAGTCTAGATTCATTTTAGGTGAGAAATCCTTTCAACCTAGAATCATTCATGTGAGAAAACCTTTCACATTCATACATTCAGAATTAAGCAATTCATGTGGGAATTATCCATTCCTCAACAATAACATCAATTACCAACAATTCATATCATAAGCTTTACTCTCAAAGCACTACATCGCATGATCATCATCTAAGCTTCATTCTAAAGCAATTCTAATCATAATTCATCAATCCTATAAGGACAAGCCTAAAACCCACAAAGTTTCTCTTCATGCCATCAACCCAATTATATCAATTCTAGGGTAGAATCATGGACTAGGCTTGGGTACATGTAATTTCACTCTAAAAACATGCAATTCTACTAATTATATCACAAACAATCACAATCCACTTAGTTGGATCAACAATTATCATAACCCACAACATTGGAAGAAACCCTAACTAGAATTGGTGAATTCTTCATCAAATTGGGGGAATTCTAGGGGACTCCCTTGATGGAAGGAATTCATGGATGGAAAGCCATCATACCTTGATTACAAAGCCCTCACAAGCTTGAAGATTGGGAGACTTGAACTTGACCTAGCTCCAATTTCTTCCTTCTTCAGCCAACTTCTAGAGAAAGAATATTTTAGAGGATCTTTGGGTTTTCTTTTGGGATTTTGTGAGATTTACTTGAATGGGGGATTTTAGGGGTTAAAATTACTTATATAGGTGTTCTAGACTTAGGCAAAACGAGACCACTTCAATTTAATTAAAACCGGAAAGTCCCATTGTGCCCTCAACTCAATTTCCCAAACTCCACCCATGAGACCCCGCCGACGGGCCGTGGATGGACCTACGGTCCATACTGGTCAAGCCCAGGTAGATACAGAGAGTTTTTCCCATCTACGGACCCCCTACCCACGAGCCGTGGACCCATCGATGGGGTGTGGGTCCTGGCATGGTTCACTGCCTTAGGCAGTCTTCTTTGTGCCCATCCACGGGGCCACCCACGGGGCGTGGTTGGTCACTGTGAAGTGGTACCTTGGGTTCCAACATGCTATGCCCTCTATCTCGAGTTTGGGGTGTTACAACTACGGACTGTCCTGTTAGGGCGTCGTTTGGATCAGAGGCTAGGTTTTGAGGCCTTGATCGATGGACCCCCATTCACGGACTGTGGGTCCAACGATGGTCCGTTTGTCCCGGTCGTGGATCCTTACTTTTGATCCTTAATTTTGTCTAAGTATTGGGCTCACCTACGAGACCTACCTACGACTCGTATATTGAACGACAGACCGTCCTGGTGAACTATTGAAAATGAACTGGAACTTGACATTTTTGAAAATATCTGACTGCCAACAATCGACCTAACCAAGGGTTCGTCCATCAAACGACAGGCCGTCGGTGGCGTCCATCGGTCCTGGCACCATATTTCTTGAAAGATTTTCTTTTACCCTTTCTCATATTTGAGGTGTTACAGAGATAAGTGGTGCTAACCAACCCTTGAGAGAGTTAAGGTTATGGCATATGCGTTGTAAAAATGTCAACCAGATTTGATGAAGTGCCTAGATTAGTATTGATTGCACCTGTGTGGCAATTTACCATCTTGCCGCCGCGTACTTCAACTTCCCGTTAGGGCTTCCACATTGTGAACTTTCTCTTCTTTGGTAGGGATTATGAATATGCAGAGTAAAAGTTCCTCGCCCAAGCCGGAACATATGGATCTTTAGGCTTGGTGAATCCCTTGAACTTGTGAAATTGGATTGTGTCCCAGATCGCAGGGTAGTCACTCATGACACCATCTATGGAAAGTTGTCTCTCCTCAAGAATTGTACACTCTCCAACAGCCTTGAGCCTGTTCAGGGACATTAGAGAAATCACTGGGAGAACACGAGATGTAGGTGCTTGAGCTGAAGAAGGTTGCACAAACTTGGACCTGATGTCCATTATTTTCCTATCAACCACCTTTTAAGGTAGCGTAGAGTGGTTGGTTGCAGGTGAGGAGCCTAGATAGCTCGCTAATAGAAATCCCTCTGTGTGTTTTCAATGGGGGAGAAGGTGGAGATTCCTCATCGGGTTCCATATCCGAAGTCACAACTCGCTTTCCTTTTGTTTTTTCCATTGTCAGAAAAGCACAATCACACAAACATATATTCCGTGAATGTCAATTGAAATCAAATCCCAAAAGAAAACATATTTAACAAATGTTCTAAGGCTCGCCCAATGGGAGGGAGGTCTGCCTAACAGGTTAGCGAGCTCAGGTTAGCTCGCCAAAATGGATTGTACACACTATCAAAGACTTAGGCACATTGGGTAGAGTCATCACAAACTTGGCTATTCACCGAGTTGGTTTTGGCGGGCTAAGAAAAGTCTCCTAAAAGTGACAATGCAAAATTAAAAAGAATAGGTATAAATGGCGATGTCCACTCCCACTTGGCGATTCACCAAATGGGTTCTATGGACCAAGACAACCCCGCCGAATGGAAAAGTACCCAAGTCACATATTTACTCAAGAAAGGCGAGATGGGACTTACTCGGCGATTCGCTTAACTGCCTTGGTGAGCTAAGACAAGCCCGCCAAACATGTAGTGTTCAGCCTAGTGCTTTTTTTCATGACATAAATCACAATACACAGCAATACCCAGTTCCCTGTCAAATCTACAATCTACCCACACACCTTTTTACCCACAGGGGTTCCGACATCCCCCAAGTATCACAAAATATTACTCAAACTGATGATTTTCCCTTAAAAAAGTAGCCAGTCCAGCTATCATTGGGAGAAATTATGCAATCAAAGAAACATTGGGCTAATCAGACTTCACCCACATGAAATTCAACCAAGACCAAGCATATGCAAGGACTCAATTTCAAGTTTTCACCAACATAATTAAATTTAGCAATTTCAGGCATAAAATTAACTATCTAACTCATTGGTACAATTCAATACAATCTATTTAGCACTACAAAAGGAAATCAACCAACAATATGCTTTAAACAACTTTTAGCCCATATCAAAAAACATAAAATTAAGAAAAACGAATGAGATAGATATTGAACACTAACCTCTAGTAGAAGCACAACACAAACAAATGAGGGAAAATAAGGTTGGGTTGCAAATGCAAGAAAGACAATGCACTCCTAGTACTTAAAAGCACACAAATGAGGCACTCAAATCACTAAAAAATTGTATTAGAAGTTGAAGAGGGAAAATAAGTTCAAAGGTCTAAAAGGGTTTCTATTTGAAAATGAAAAGACTCTTTGCCTTTTTATGCCAGACATGTTTGTCGAGCTGTGACTAATGTCGTTGAGTCCATTCACATAATCGCCGAAGGGGCTGAATCTCGCCGAAGAGGCCTGAACGGATGCCAAACCTAAAGGCTGATTTGGCAAACTCGACGGAGTCTGCATAGTGTACTTCAGTGTATCATTGTTTAGATCTCAGATCACCTAAGTTGAAAATACACTTTTTTACTTTTTCTTGCTCAAAAGACAGATAAAAAATGAGTTCTTACAATGCCTTTGGCGGATCACCAAATTGGTTTTCGCATCTCCTAATTTCCCTTAGCAACACTTTGAATTCCTTTCAACCTTTAGTCACAACACACGTTATTGAAAGCAATAAAAAAGTAAAACTTGGATTTCCTCCCAAAAAGTGCCTTATTTAACATCGTGGCACGTCATAGTTCTAAATTCTTTAGTAATCATTTTTGGGTTTTTGTATGGTATCGCTAGGCAATGTTCCCTTTTTCCTTGGATTGAGATGGGTGGAGATTGATATACCGTGAGTTTACGGTATTTTTGATGCATTTCACTTAATGTTTGTGTGTGTCTTGGGGTAGTTTGTTATTAGAAATAATGTTTTGTGTGTAATTCTTGCAGGAGATAGGTTTGGAAGTGGTTGATGAAGATGCGAGCTGAAAAGTGCAGAAGTAGCCACCGACGGAGCCAACCACGGACCGTAGGTCCAGTGATGGGCCATGGATGGGCAGTCGTAGGTCCTGTTCTGGAAGTTGAGTTTCAGTACTCAAACCACGGACTGACAGGATGGACCGTAGTCCAATCCACGGACCGTAGGTGGGCAAGTGTAGGTGGAAGATCAGGGAAGTCTGACCAAGTGTGGAACCACAGAGGCATCAACGGACCATAGGTTGACCCACGGGCCGTCCTGCACATCTGTCGTTGGAGATCAGAGAGTTGAAGTTCCAGTACCTGATTTTATTTTCCAAGTGTTGAACCACGGAGGGAGACCTACAGACCGTAGGTCGAACCATGGTCCGTAGGTCGAGGCGTCAACAGAAATCACGTCTGAATAGTTTTATTTCCTTATTTTGTTTCCTACTTAGTTTGGGATTTGTTTTCTATAAATAGGAGTTGTAATCTTCATCTTTGGGGGTTAGACATTATTGTAAACTTCTAGTTTTTGTTCTTTGGGAATTAAGTTGCAACCTTTTATCAATTCAATTTTCGGATTTCGGTTTATACAATTTTCACTTTGAATTTCATTTCAACATTTTGGGTTTCATCTATTCTAATTGTAAGTTCATGAATTCTTTCAATTTAATTATGAATTGTGAACTCTTAAGAATGAGTAGCTAAATCAACAACTAGGGTTGTGGGAACCATGAGCAATTAACAAAGTATGAATAATAACTAAGTAATTCTTGAATAGTGTTTATGCATGTATTGTTAATCCTTTCATTTAGAAGTCTTTTTAATGGTTGCAAACATTTACTTGCTGGACCAAAGAGGTAATGAATGAGAAAAAGATTAAACAACAGAGATTTAGTGGATGCTATCTAATAGTCTGATGTCAACTGGAGTGAGGGTGAAAACTAAACTACACTGATATGATGACTAATCTAAGGTAAAGGTAAGGGTTAGTAAAACATATACCCGTAGACGGACCAAGTTGCGTGGTGAAATTCCCTACTTGGAGGACCAATCACTTAGGGATACCTAACTTACCAACTTTGCATGTCAAACACTAGGAAAGGATTACTATTATTAGGATTACTGTGTTAAGAGTTTGTGGGAAACACATATACCCTAGTTTCTTTCTTATATTGATAACTTAAAGTTTGAATCTTGTTTACTTGTCATTTAATCCACAATCTGTTAATTTAGTTACAAAATCCCCCCTGTTTACTTTTCTCAGAAATAATTTGACTAAACAGAGATAATTGTTAGTTAAGTTTAAGTCTAGACCATATTCCTCGTGGGATCGACCCCAACCTACAAGTTGGGTTCTTTATTTGACAACAATCACTTATACTTCTTTAGAGAGGTGTAATTTGAGCGTATCAGAGATCTGGAACATTTGAGTCTCCAGCTATTTGATAGACACCGAATGAGAGGTCTTCATTGTAGATAAGGTGGAGAAGTCATTTTTCAATTATTTAAAAACCTTGTTGGACCCTTCAACCTTATTGAATATCCTTGTGAAAATTTCCTTGGTTTGGTTTCCTTCAGAACCATCTAGTTCTTTTGGTCATGGACAATCATAGGGATGAAATATACCTATCTTTTTCAGCCTCCCTAACTCTCCAATTTCCACCTCTCCAATCTTTTCAACCACTATCTCACTCCTTGTTCCAACCTTGGTTCCCACCTTGTCATCGGTAGTTTGGGTGAGAACCCTCCATTTGGTTTCCAAAATATTGTACCTCCTTGTTGTACAATGCCTCAAACTTGATATCTTCTGGGCACTTCCCGCTACTTGTTCCAACCACATTTACCGATTTCAATCCACCTCCCATGACATATTTAGACAACTAATCAAGTTTAGTCATTATTTTTGGCATGTTTTCATCTTACTCGTGCTCTTTCTAAATTTGTTCCTTGCTCATGATCAGTTTTAGAGAAGACACTTGGTCCTCCCTAGTATGCCATGCTCGGTTTACCTTAGTCATGTCATGAAGCAACAATGATGCTACCTCATATGGTTGCCGCATCAACCCACCTTGGGAAAATTTATCAGCCACACCTTTGTTGATTGAATCAAGGCTACGATGAATGTATTGAAGCAGAAAATGGTCTGGGACACCATGTTTAGGCAGTGCAAGAAGGATTCAGTTAGCTCCTCCCAAGATGTAATAGAATTATTTGGAAATTCTGCAAACCATCTTATAGCTTCACCCGTCAAAGAGAAGAGGAATAACCTTAACCTTATGGACTCTTGTCAGATGTTTTTTTTTAAAACAAATGCCCCAGATACATCCACAAAATTCCATAGGTGTTCATGGGGGTCTTCATACACTAAACCCCCAAACATTCCTCTTAATTGGAGAAATTGTAGCATTGTTCCGGTTTCATAAAAACCTACCCTCTCTGTTGTCGGAGGTAACCGGATGACTCATGTGGTTTGAATGACGTTCATGTGCTTGTCATTCAAATCACCCATGTTGTCATTTTTTCCGTAGTGACTATTATTGTCACTACCTTCATCACTCATGTTTTAGACCTACAAATCAGCAAACAACAAATCCAAGCAACAAGCTACTACAATTAAACAAACTGACAAACTAATTTCTCAACTGGATTTCTTAGCCATCACTCCCCGAAAGCGAAACAATTTTTATAATGCTCAAACTACTCTCTAAAACAAATTCAAAGAGTAAGCGATCATAGTCAATAAAAATACCCAACTATGAGTCAAATTCGAATACCACAGAGATTGATATAGTGTAGAGAATTCTATCAATTTTTTTTGAGTATAAGTCAATTCATTTGTAGTAATAAGAATAATGAATTGATGATTCCACAAAATTTTAAAAAAGGATTTTTTTTATCAATAGTCAAAATTAAACTAGGATTTTAGAAATTCAAATAAGTAACAAGTAATCTAGGGGTGCGGGGATTAGAAATCGATATCACATAAGGGTAATCTATAGTGCTAAACACACATAGATAGGCTGGGAAATCTTCAACGACACTAATCTTCTTTCAATATTATAACATCAGTTCATAAAATCTCCTTTCGATCTCATCTATGTGCATAACTAAACAACCCAATACCTTGCACTATTATCTCCTTCGATGCAAATATAGGGCAAGTTTATCAGACCCATATTATCTTTTTCAAGTAAATTACATATATCAAACCTAAATGGCATGTATCGAACTAATTACCCACTCTAATCAATCTCTTTTGAACATCAATCGGAGATCGGAACTAGGAATTAAGTTTGAAACGTTAACCAATAAATTAACCCCATGCTAATTAGCCCAAATTCATGTATGAAAAGCAACAAAAAAGAGCATAATACAATACACACTATATTAAATCAACACCCAACCCCATAATTTCACCCCTAGACTTTGGGATTTTAGCCACCTATCACAAAATATAAATAAATTAAACCATTCCTAAAAGAAACCATGGGTAACATGAAATTAATCAGTTATAAGCAATAACCACTTTGAATGCAACTTTAAATTATCAATTTCAAGAGCAAAGTTGAAAACCCCAAAACTAAAAGTTTTCTTTAAAAAGTAGAGTGTTTCTCTCTCTAAAACTCTAGAGAAAAAATGTTTAGACTAGTCTCTCTAAAAGATTCCAAACCTTTCTTTCTCCCTCGTTTGGGCTATTTATACTTCCCAAAAATTTGACCCAAAATTCACTACGTGTCTATATCGGTGTTGTTAGTCAAACTCGCCGAGCACATTCGGTGGATCGCTGTTTTCTCTTTAGCTCGCCTTTCTTTTACTTCACGCTTCAGTTGTTTGAACCTCAGTCGGCAAGCTCGTTCGAGTCTACCTTCCACACTCAGCAGATCATTGAGTACCACCTTTGTTCTCCTTTTAAACCATTAATTTTTCTCCAAGTGTCACCTTCAGTGATGGTTAGCAAGTCCGCCCTTTGCATTCGATGAGTCACCATTCATCTTCGAGTTTGCCGACTTGGCTCAATTAATTTAACTGTTGAGCACTGTCAATTTTGCCGAGGTCATGCCAATTGGGCAATCTTCCCTTCGTGTTAGGTGATCAACAATGTGGAGTTTACACTTCTTTTCATATTTTTGGCCATTTTTATAAACATTCATCCTTGCCTTGTCTCTTTGCATTCATAGCTACAAATCATTAAAATATCATTAGACAAGGACAAAATTAGGCATTAAGGACACTAATTGTTGAACTAAATAGGATTCAAATCAGCGTCAATCTAACACTGATCAATAGGTAGTGATTAGTTTGCGGAAATAAGTTTGGATCGAGGAAAATTCCAATTTATACTTGAATCCAACTAGCTCACCAGAAACTAGGCATTTCATTAATAATATATGAATTTTTTTAAGCCATATATACGTGTGTACAATTTTACTATACATATTATTATAAGGATTAATAAAAGAACATGATGGGGAGTGAAATAATTGTAAATACTCTTCTATTCTTAATTTGAGGCGTCGGTGTAGCTACATAGAGTGATGGGCGATTAGTTAAAGACCCTTCACAAGAAAATTATTATAATGTGTGTATAAGTCAAATCATTTTTATGCATATATTAAATCTTGAATCCCCATAGAGAACTTCCCAATTTCCCCACCGGTGCAAGCCATGTGAACGAAGTCAATCGACTTAGGTAGGAAGCATTTTACCACTCAAATTCAAACTATTAGGCATTAATCCAGATCATACCAGATATCATACACTGAGGGAAAAAGAAAAAAAAGATTAATGAGACCACAAAAGGTTATGATGAAGTGTGGAGTTGTAAGCTACGTTGCTCAAACACATAAAAAATGCAAACATGTGCGCGTCAGATAATCAAAATATAATGAATTTATGAGAATCTAACACGAGTGTGACAATAATTTTGGAGCCGAATTTGAGGGCCATAGATTGTAAGTACTCATCTATACATAACCAGAGGTCTCGAGTGCAACCCAACGAGTCTTTGGAATAAAATATGTTTATGCTAGGGAATGTTTAACCTTTAAATTGAGATTTATTTAGCACAAAAAATAATACAAATGCTGAACAAAAAATAATAAAAAAGGATTAAAGAAACAAACCAACCTGCTTAGGAATTATACGCCAATCACGAGTTCCATGTTGAGTAATTTAAGATGAAAAATTATGATATTCCTCTAGTGTACATTGTCCCCTCTTGACATTTTCATTTTTTACAACATGGAATTCTCCCCATCTTTCAAAAAATTTGTCAAACTTTGCAAGTAAAAAAATTGTGTTGAAATTGGTAAACAGGTTTTTGTTTGTTTGTTTTTCATTTGTTTGGTGTTTTTATTTTCCTAAAATAGAATGACATGTAGGAGTGTGTTAAAATTTATGTGAAGGGGGGGGGTGTAAATAATACATCAATGGTGCATTACATTATTAAAAAATTAACGATTTTAAGTGTGTGAGACATTGGCTGGTAGCTCACACACAAGACACCTAGTCAAATTTCTTTCTTACTATGTGTTAAATGTGTGCACATGTATGGGATTCACAACTTGAACTGGCATAGATGAATTCAGAATTTAAAGGCTTTTTTTAGTTATTGAATTTAGTAATTCGGACAAAATTCATTGTGTTTGGTTGAGTCTGTACCTTCTATCATGCATCCACACATCCCTAATCGTGAAATTAGAAAAACATATTCAAAATTTGAAATCTATAAGTTTTGAGAATCTAGATTTCTAGTAATTAAGTTTTTTAATAATAATTTTGAACGAATTCTTGCTTAATGAGGCATCTCTTGTTTTCTCTTTGATTGGAATAAGAGGCAATCCTTACTGTGGAAGCAGACCTTCTCATTCTTATCTTTCAATTCAAGTGAATAAGTACACTAGAGATGGAATGCTCTTATATCTTAATTGAGGATTACTTGTTCAATTACCTGATTGCACTTGTCTCATAGGTGAGACTCCTTTCTTAGTACAAATGCTCATAGGTGAAGCATACCTTCCTTTTCTCATGTTAGGGGGATCAACCAGTGTCCCCGTGTAAGGCCCTTCCCATTAGTACACTAATCTATTCATTGGTAGGTATTTCTTCATGTGTCCACCTTTCCTACAAAAAAGTTAACCCAAAAAAATCCAGTTTTTTTCTAGACTAGAGATTCGGGATTATTTTAGAGTTCATACATGCATTGATCCAATAGAAGAGCCTTCTCTAGATCAACTATTCTGCCTAGCCTATGTTCTTGCACTCCCTCGGTTCTCTATGATTGGTTCACCAACCAATCCCAAATCAATATATTTGGGGGAGGTATAATCGTAGTTCCACTTCTTGAACACATCTTTGGATAACATGATCAGCACACTCCCGAAACAAATAAGGCCAATCCCAACAATATCTCTTAAAATATAAAAGAAACTTCATCCTTTGGTCTGGCTTTAGACCCTTGGCTGGAGGGATGACTAAATGATGATGTTTTCCTATGATGCACCCAAAAATAGGTGGTGTTGCAGCGGGGGAAGGATAATGCTTTCGGATATCGATATTTTTTTCATCGAAACAAAGAAGGTTGAGTACACACCAAAAAAAGGAAAAGACTCCTAAAGGATGGGTTAGGTTAGTCAATCTATCCTATGACCCATTCAGTGACAACACCACCACTAGTTTGACCTGAAAAACGTACCGATTGTTTGACTCGCAAAAGGGCCGTAGTTGGTGACTCTATTTTTGCCAAGAAGGTTTGTTGAGGTTGTATAGTAGAGATTGTTGATGATTAGACCTCTATAGACTGGATAGAGCTGGAGATGTTGGACATTAACATTATTATTGATATGGACTGGCTGGAAACTTTTTATGCCAATGTTCACTGTCGAGTGAAAATTTTTATATTCAAGTTTCCATGAGAGGTAGTTTGACAGTGGAAGGGTTATACAATGATGCTAAAGGTTGCATCTGTCATATTGTTAGGGTTCAAGACATTGACCTAGAACTACTGACCTTACAATTTACTCTAGTGGTTAATGAATTTCTAGATGTTTTTCTTAATGATCTCCATGGTATTCCCCTAGAATGGTAGATTAATTTTTCTACTGATACATTACTAGTTACCTAGTCAATATAGATTCCTTAGTATAGAATGACACCAACTGAATTTAAGGAATTGAAGGAGCACCTAAAACACTTATTTGTTAAGGGCTTCATCAGGCCAAGAGCGCCATTATGGGGTTCACTAGTAATGTTTCTACGTAAGAATGATAGTTCATTGTGCATGTGTATAGACTACCAGAAAGTCAATAAGGTTACTATAAAGAAAAAATACCCACTGCAAAGGACTGATGACTTGTTATACCATCTACAAGGTGTCCGATGTTTCTCAAGGACTGATTTATGTTTAGGGTACCATCAAGTGAGGCTTCATGAGAGTTATGTTCCTAAGAAATCTTTCAAGACCATATATGGTCATTTTGAGTTTTATGTGATGTCTTTCGTATTGGCGAATGCCCCGCTAATATTTATGAAACTTATTAATCACATATTTAGGCCATTCGGATTGACAAATGCTCTGCCTTAATATGGGGTCGACCACTTTTGGTGTCACCTATGCATGAGCTACTAAGTACATAATCTCATATATATATAAAGAGAATTGACTACTCAAAAATACAAAATATGAGTTAGCACAAACGAAGGAAAGTAGAAATTCTCTGAAGGCCAGGAGCTCACCACAATCAAAGTCACTGACAGCCACATGAGATCCAATGCTCAGTGAGGGTGGTTTGTATTGGGAGCTGCATTAAAAAAAGATGCAGAATTGCAGTATGAGTACCGAAACACGGGGTACTCAATAGGCATCATAGGTCAACCGAGCAGAGAAAGATCAAATATATATATAAATAGCACGATGAAGCTAACAGGAAATAAAAATAACTAGAAGTAACTAAACTACCAACAAGAGGTCAACTCCAAAACACTCAACCAAGTAGTCACGAAGGATGTCAACCATACCAATCAAATGTAATGTATATGTGGCTAATGAAGGATAAATGCAAAAAGTTCAAAAAATTTCTCGATGGATATCCCGTGGACCTCCGAGGAAACTACGAAACTCCGCCAAAGTTTATCAAAAATAAAAGAAACCCATAATTCAATCTGCGGACCGCCAAAGATTATCTAAAATTCTAAGGTAAAGACCCGAAGTTGAGTTTATGGACCGGCAGAGCATATCAAAATTTTCTTTATAAGGTGAAAGTGGGATATTTTTTCTCCAAAACCAATTTCCATCGACAAAAGACAATTAAAACCAGCAGTCCCGCTCTCAAGGACCTAAAAATCATCATAAGAAGTAGAGTACTCAAAATATTCTTCAAAATCTCTTTTGTTCCAAAAAAAGTGTTACAAATGTGCCATGGATATGCTTCATGTAAAAAACAATCCAATCATCATCACAAGTCAAATCAAATAATACAAACTGGGTAGAGTACCCGTAATACAACAAGAATACTAACCAGGAACTCCTACATCCAAGCTCACGGCCTCAGGCCCAACAATTATATAATCAATAAAACCTATAACTCAAAGCATTCACTCAAGCAACCAAACAAATTTCAAGAAATCAAACACACAACAACCTAAGTTGCACGCCACCTACAAGAAATATCTAGGGATACTAATCAAACAAGCAGAACGATCAACCTAAACTAACGATTTTCTGTCTAGAACTACCCAGAGAAATCTAAGATCAAAAGCCTAAGCTACGCCTAAAATTCCAACCTAGTCAAGCAATAGAGTAGGTCAAGAGAAAGACCCAGTAAATCAGTAGAAAATGCATCAACAAACTCTCTAACAAAAGGAACTAACTCGAGAGGAGGAGTGTCGCCACTAGTATCACAGACATAAGCAACATAAGATATACATTCTATCTATACCAACTACCACACCATCAAAAAAGAGATCACACCCCTTGCATGTGACTATAAGAATAAGTCAATACAAGAGCAGGAATATTAGGCACACACAAAGTAACAGTCTTGGAGAAGAAATCTAACACCGCATTATATGAAGATAACCAATCTCTGCCTAGAACCATGTCAAAATCCACCATATCTAACACAATAAATTATACCTAAGTATCGTACCTCAAGATGGTCACCACACAATCTCTATTTACAAAATCCACTACCAACGAATCACTAGTGGGAGTAGTTACACATAAAGGCACAAAAATCGGCTCATAAGTCAAATCCGACTATGTAGAATAATTAGAAGGCACATATGAAAAGGTAGACCCCCGATCAAATAAAGTAGAAGAAGGATAATAGGACACTAAGATCGTACCTATCATAACATCATCCAATGTCTCCGTGTCTGGTCACCTTGAAAAATCATACATATAGATGTGTTCTCCTCAACCACCAGATCTTCCAACTTGAGGACCACCTCGAGTACCCTGGGGTCTACCCCTAGTCAAATGTACCGGAGCTTTAGAGGCTGGAACCTGTTGACCTGACTGACGCTCATATAAGAAAGATCAACCTTAAGGGCCCTCTCTAGCAAAGTGGCCAAATGTGACATATTCATAACAACCCCTACTAACCCTCTAAGGCGACTCAGCTGAACCTGATTAGCCATAAACACCCGAATACCCTGAATGTGCACCTCGAGAAGTTTGAACAGGTGCTTGAACTATGTGACCACTAGCACCTGTAGTGACACCATTAGTAAGTTGTAAGGGTTCATAAACCATCATGCTAGGCTTAAACTGTTGTGGATAACCTCGGCCCTAGAACCCTCATCCACGGGAATCAAACCTGTTGAAACCACTCTGATGACAACCCCTCTTGTCGCTGCCTCCATAGGCCTCATAATGGATCCCCTCAATGGTGCGCACATGATTAACAACCTATATAAAAGAACAACTTGACACCACCATCTACTCTATCACCAATTGAAGTAGGAAGGATAGTCCTCTGAAAAATCTATGCAGCCTCTCGTGCTCTATCGGCAGCAGTATAGTTGCATGTCTAGCAAACTTATAGAACTGTGACTCATACTCTGGAACTGATAGTTATACCAGATTGAGGTCTATGAACTCATCCTGCAACCAGTGCCTCGAGTTATGAGGTACATACTTATCCAAGAAATCATTGGAAAACTGAGCCCAAGTCATCAAATATAACCCAGCTAGTCTGCAATTTAAATAAGAACTCCACCACTACTTTGCTAGCCCTTTAAGCTGATAAGCAGTATAGTCAACGCCGTGGGAATATACTAACCCGAGGTTATGTAACTTCTCCTAGAAACCAACTAGAAAATCTTGGGCATCCTCCCCCGCAACATCTTTGAACCTGGGAGGACCCAATATGAAAAAACTGCCCAAACATCTTTTACTCCTCTAAAGTCATAGGTGGCCTAGGAGTCATCGGTGGAGTAAAAGTTGAAGCTGACTTAACCACAGTACATGGAGACAAAACAACATGATATGAAGGTGGGCCCTGTACCCTCTATGCTCCTAGTTTGGCTGAAGTCCTAGCACCATCTCTCATCTGTAGCCCAGTTAAAAAGCAAGGTAAGGTACCTGCCTGAGATAAGCCCTCTATGAAGCTGAGAATCCTAGGGAAGGTATTTTGAAGCATTTGCTTGGCCCTAAATACCGATGGAGGTTGGGTTGGCCCCATACCCTCCGACTGATGCTGAACATGCTCAACTTCTATCTTAGGATCTCGTGCTGGTTCCTGCTCCTGATCTTAAGTTGGGACAGGAGTCTTTGTTCGCCCTTGACCTCTAGGTAGACCTTTGCCTCTACCCCTTTCTGAGGCTTTACTGGGAGGTGCAGGAGGTTGTCACCCACTCATAGTCAACCTCGTCCTAGACATATGAGAAAGAGTGAAACAAATGTAGTTTAGATATTGGTACAACCATCAACAAACGAAAAGAAACAAGAAATAAGAAAAAATAATGTATTCCTAAGAATGCCTTATAGCCTTTGGAAGATATGATGCGGCTGTCATTGTACCGATCCTTGAGACTCTACTAGACACTTTCTCATGTACTGGTGAGACCAGTGAACATAATATTTGAAACTAGGCTCTCAAGACCCTAAATTGGGCCATGATAGTGTAACACCCCGTATCCGAAAATAGACCAAACAAATAGATTTCCAGAAGTTGCAGGTGCAACCCACGGTTGCCAACCACAGACCATAGGGTGACCCACGGCCCGTCCTGGTGGTCCGTGGATGGCCACTTGCAACCCTCCCAAGAAACTCAGACAAAAACTATTCTGAGGCATGACCCATAGTCGGACAGGACGGATCGTGGATCAGTCCACGGACCATCGATCCATCCGTAGGTCAAAAGCCTTAGGACCCCTCAGAACCTGGTCTCTGAAGTCGATCGAAGGACTGACAAGATGGATCGTGGATCAGTCCACGGACCGTCCATCCGTACGTAGGTTGAGACCCTCAGGACCCCTCAGAACCTGGTCTCTGAAGTCGATCGACAGACTGACAGGACGGATCATGAATCAATCCACGGACCGTCGATCCGTCCGTAGGTCGAGTCCCTCAAGACCCCCAGAACCCATCCTCTGAAGTCGATCGACGGACTTACAGGACGGATCGTGGATCAGTCCACAGATCGTGGATCAGTCCACAGATCGTTGATCAGTCCACAGATCATCGATCAGTCCTGTCGGAGGCTTCAATAGATTTTAAGTCAAGGGTCATTTGGTCTTTTCTTTATGTGTTGGACCCCCAAACTACGTCGTTTAATCCCTAAACTACATGGTTTTTTTGAGTTTAAGCCTAGTAACTTAATTAGAACTTACCCTAGTCAATTCATTCTCCAAAATATAGCATACTCAGAGCAAAAGAGGAGAAAGAGTTGACCAAACCCCTTTCCAAGAACGTAGCAAGGTTTCATCAGTTCCAACCCTGAAATCAAAAGATTTCTCTGTGGAATTAGTCACCAGGTATGTGGGATTTCACTAGTGGGTTCCTTTCACCCATTAGGTCCTTAGAATTCAGTCAAATTCTTGATTTTCTTCATATTATCTAGACCTAGGGTTTCTAGAATTTAGCAGATCATTATGAATTAGTTACTTTAATGTTCCTAATCAGATTATCATGATTTTAGTATTGTTTTGCGTAGATGCTTTCGTAAACTCATAACCTTAGCTATGTAGTTCTTTTAGTTAATGAATTACACATGCTAGGTCAGTTATTTCAAATACACATGCCTTAGATTCGAATGTTTCATTATCATTACATTATTGTTCCATTCTCAGATTTTGCATGTCAGTATTTTGAGCTATCCAGTATTACAGAAATTCAGTCATAATGTGTTATTTACATAATCAGTTGGGAGTAGACTTAATACCGAGTTGGACTAGGGTCAGTCACCCTCAAGTCCCAGAACTACGTGCCCTGTAGGTTGTAAGTCCCCTCTGTGGCATTATTTTAGTGATCACACCAGTCATGCCTCTATACCTCTGGCAAGGTATATTGGGTCCTCTCGATGAGGCGTATAGATCGGACTCTACATTTAGCTCATGTGGTTTTATGTCTCTTATTAATAGCTCCATCCCAATCATATTCTATTGCATTGACCATGTTATTAGTTACAATCAAATTTCAGTCTCAACATGTTATAAACTTGGTCATTTCATTCAGTTAGTTCATGTTCTATATTCTCCGTATAGTACCATGCTTATATCATATCATTGCTTAGTTATATGCTTTATTCAGTTATGTTATTATTCAGCTTTACTTTATCCTTTATGCTCAGTACCTTTCAAGTACTGACGCATACTCTGCGCTACATCTTCTCGTGATGTAGGTCAAGGTTCTCAACTTCCAGATCACGCATAGATCGGTCCCCGTTCTTCAGTTCAGCAGCATCGGTTGTGAGTCCTCATTCTTTGAGGACGATTGACATGATTATCTTTCTACTTTCAGTCTTTAGTTTCTCATTTTTGCTAGATTTAGCTGGGGCAAGTCCCAGCATCTCTAGGCAGTTAGAGGCTTTATTTCAGACATAGTTAGAATCAATTTTAGATTCGAGTTTGATATTTCAGTTGTCGTTAAAGTCTCAGTTTTCATATATTCAGGTAGTATATGGGTATTCCCCATCACTTTCAGTTTATCTCATGTTTAAGCTTCCGCATAAAATTATCTTATTTTAGTTATTATAGTATGCTTATGTATGCCAGCAGGGTTTACTTGGGGTCACTCGTGATCCTAAGTCTCGTGTTCGTGTCTTGGTGGTAGTTCGGGGCGTGACAAACTTGGTATCAGAGCATTCGGTTTAAGTGTCCTAGGATGTCTGAAAATCCGCACTAAGTAGAGGCCTTTTCATGGGTGTGAAGTGCATCACATCTAATGAGGGGGAAGCTACAAAGTGTTTTAGGAAAGCTGCACTTTCTTTGCTATTCTTATCGTGCCTGAGTATGAACTCTATTTAACCTCCTTCTTACTCCTGCTCTACGCATTTTGGAAAAGGCCTCCCAGAAGAGCTAACGCAAGGAATCAGCCAGCAGCTCCAGCAGACCCCTTGAAGGAGCAAGTCATGCATGTGTTGAAGGGAGTGGTCTACACTTGGTACAGTAATGGAAGAAATCTTGTGGTATTAGTGTATGTCAAGAAACTCTCTCAGAACCCTTCTCAGCTACACCAGTCGGTGACCCAGTTATAGCTAGACGGGTTTACAGAAATTATCCTGTCACAGTCTCCCAGAAAGTCATCTCAGCAGATCTTGTAGATTTAGAAATGGTAGATTTCGATATCATTCTAGGCATGGATTGTTACATTCCTATTATGCCTCAGTCAATTGTAGAACTAGGATTGTTCATTTTCAGTTTCCTGAATACCCAATCTTAGAATGGAAGGGTAGTAGCTTAGCGCCTATGGGTCAACTCATTTATTACCTTAAGGCCAGAAAGATGATCTCTAAGGGTTATCTCTATCATCTAGTTCAGGTTAAGGATTCAAGCTCTGAAACCCCAAATCTTGAGTCAGTTCCAATACTTAGTGAGTTCCCAGAAGTGTTTCCAGAAGATCTTCCTAGAGTTCCTCCCGAAAGGGAAATCGACTTTGGAATTGATCTCCTTCCAGATACCTAGCCTATTTCTATTCCTCCTTAGAGAATGGCTCCAGCTGAGCTTAAGGAATTGAAAGAGCAGTTGAAAGACCTTCTAGATAATGGCTTCATCAGACCTAGTATTTCTCCATGGGGTGCACCAGTGTTGTTTGTGAAAAAGAAAGATGGTTCTCTCAGGATGTGCATTGACTATCGGCAGTTGAACAAAGTCACAATTAAGAATAAGTATCGCTTCCCCAAGATTGATGACTTGTTTGACCAACTTCAGGGTGCTAGTCATTTTTTGAAGATAGACCTCAGATCCGGTTATCATCAACTCAGAGTCATAGGTAGTGACATTCCAAAAATAGCCTTCAGAACTCGGTATGGTCATTATGAATTTGTAGTTATATCATTTGGACTAACCAATGCTCTTACAGCTTTCATGGATTTGATGAACAGAGTGTTCAAGCATTATTTGGACTTGTTCGTTATCGTCTTTATTGATGATATCCTCATTTACTCTAGGAATGAGGAAAAACATGCGACTCATTTGAGAGTTGTTCTGCAAACATTCAAAGATCACCAGTTGTTTGCTAAGTTTAGCAAATGTGAGTTTTGGTAAAAATCAGTTGCTTTCCTCGGGCATATAGTATCTACGAAGGGATCCGAGTGGATTCTCAGAAATTTTTTATGAAACAATGGCCCAAACCTACCTCTCCTACAGATATCAAAAGTTTCTTGGGTTTAGCAGGTTATTACAGAAGGTTCGTGGAAGGATTTTCATCCATAGCCTCTCCATTGACTAAGTTGACTCAGAAGAAGGTTCAGTTTTGATGGTCAGATGATTGTGAGAAGAGCTTCGCAGAACTGAAAACTAGGTTGACTACAACTCCTGTTTTGACTCTACCAGAGGGTTGAGACGGTTATGTTATCCATTGTGATGCATCCAGAGTCGGCCTAGGTTGTGTGTTGATGCAGCGAGGTACAGTTATAGCTTATCCTTCTAGACAGCTTAAGGTGCATGAGAAAAATTATCCAACTCATGACCTCGAGCTTGTAGCAGTGGTGTTTGCAATTAAGATCAAGAGACATTACTTGTATGGCGTTCACGTAGATGTGTTCACAGACCATAAAAGCATTCAGTAAGTGTTCACACAGAAAGAGTTGAATCTTCGCCAGAGGAAATAGCTTGAGTTCCTCAAGGATTATGATATGAGTGTGCATTACCATCCTGGTAAGGCCAATGTAGTAGCAGATTCTCTTAGCAGACTATCTATGGGTAGTGTAGCACATGTTGAGGAAGAAAGAAAAGAACTAACAAAGGATGTTCACAAGCTTGCTCACTTGGGAGTTCACCTTATGAGCATATCAGATGGTGGTGTAACAGTTCAGAATGGGTCAGAATCTTCATTGGTAGCGGAGGTTAAGGAAAAGCAAGACAGTGATCCGATATTGCTTCAACTAAAAGGTGCAGTTCATCAGTAGAGAGTTGAGGTATTCTCCCAAGGGGGGGATGGTGTGCTTCGCTATTAGGGTCGAATATGTGTTCCCAAGGTGGGTGAGTTGAGACAGCAGATTCTTGCAGAAGCCCATAATTCTAGGAATTCTATTCATCCAGGCGCCGCTAAGATGTACCGTGATCTGCGGGAAGTCTTTTGGTGGAATGGTATGAAAAGGATATATCAGATTTTGTGGCTAACTGCCCTAATTGTCAGCAAGTGAAGGTAGAACATCAGAAACCAGGGGGTATGAATAAAGAGATCAACATTCCTACTTGGAAGTGGGAAGTGATCAACATGGACTTCATTACAGGTTTACCTCGTACTCACAAACAACATGACTCCATTTGGGTGATAGTAGACATAGTTACTAAGTCTGCACGCTTTTTGGCTGTTAAGACTACAGACACGGCCCAGGACTACGGCAAGTCTTACATTAATGAGATAGTCAGGTTGCATGGGTTTATTTTGTCTATCATCTCAGATAGAGGTCCTCAGTTTACCTTTCATTTTTTGAAGTCATTTCAGAAAGGTCTTGGTACTCAGGTTAATCTTAGCACAGCGTTTCATCCGCAGACGGATGGTCAGGTAGAGCGTACCATTCAGACCTTAGAGGACATGTTGAGAGCTTGTGTGATCGACTTCAAGGGTAGTTGGAATGATAACCTTCCTCTTATAGAGTTCGCCTACAATAATAGCTACCATTCCAGCATTCAGATGGCCCCTTATGAGGCATTGTATGGGCGTAGATGTAGTTCTCCAGTTGGTTGGTTTGAAGTAGGTGAAGCAGCCTTGATCAGACCAGATTCGGTTCATGATGTTGTGGAAAAAGTGCAGCACATCAGAGATAGACTTAAGACAGCCCAGAATCGCCAGAAGTCCTATGCAGATGTAAGGAGAAGGGACTTGGAGTTCCAAGTTGATGATTGGCTTTTCCTGAAAGTGTCACCTATGAAAGGGGTGATGAGGTTCGTCAAGAAAGGGAAGCTTAGTCCCAGATATGTAGGCCCTGGCAAGATCCTGAAAAGAGTTGGTAAAGTGGCTCATGAGTTAGAGTTACCAGCAGAACTAGCAGCAGTGCATCCGGTCTTTCACGTTTCGTTGTTATAGAAGTGTGTGGGTGATCCAACATCCATAGTACCTTTAGAGAGTGTGGCTGTGAAGGATAGCCTCACTTATAAGGATGTTCAGGTTGAGATTCTTTATCGTCAGGTTAGAAGGTAGAGAAACAAAGAAGTCGCTTCAGTTAAGGTTTGGTGGAGGAGTCCGTCCGTAGAGGGAGGAGCTACTTGGAAGCAGAAGCAGCCATGAAGGCTAAGTATCCTCATCTCTTTCCTTCCGATTCCATTCCAGCTTGAGGTAATAGTTCCTCTTCAGTTTTTCAGTCATTCATGCACAGATTCAGTCTTAGTATCATGTCAGTTTGTACTTGTATTTTCAGCGTATTTGCATGTCCTTGGAACTTAGTTCAGTCAGAAAACAGTTTCTAGTAATTAGTGGCAGGGTTTGCAGCTCTTTCCCTCCCTATCCAACTAGTTTAGACTTCATTCGAGGACGAATGTTCCCAATGGGGAGATAATGTAACACCCCGTATCCGAAAACAGACCAAACCAACAAATTTCCAGAAGTTGCAGGTGTGACCCACGGTTGCCATCCACGGACAGTAGGGTGACCCACGGCCCGTCCTAGTGGTCCGTGGATGGCCACTTGCAACCCTCCCAAGAAACTCAGATAAAAACTATTCTACGGCATGACCCACGGTCGGACAGGACGGATCGTGGATCAGTCCACGGACCATCGATCTGTCCGTAGGTCGAGACCCTCAGGAACCCTCAGAACCTGGTCTCTTAAGTCGATCGACGGATTGACAGGATGGATCGTGGATCAGTCCACGGACCGTCGATCCGTCCGTAGGTCGAGACCCTCAAGACCCCTCAGAACCTGGTCTCTGAAGTCGATCGACGGACTGAGAGGATGGATCGTGGATCAGTCCACGGACTGTCGATCCATCTGAAGGTCGAGACCCTCAGGAAACCACATAACCCATCCTCTGAAGTCGATCGACGGACTGACAGGATGGATCGTGGATCAGTCCATGGATCGTCGATCAGTCCCGTCGGCGGCTTCAGCAGATTTTAAGTCAGGGGTCGTATGGTCTTTTCCTTATGCGTTGGACCCCCAAACTACGTCGTTCAACCCCTAAACTACATGGTTTTTGTCAGTTTAAGCCTAGTAACTTAATTAGAACTTACCCTAGTCAATTCATTCTCAAAAATTTAGCATACTCAGAGCAAAAGAGGAGAAAGAGTCGACGAAACCCCTTTCCAAGAACGCAGCAAGGTTTCATCAGTTCCAGCCTCGAAATCAAAAGCTTTCTCCGTGGAATTCGTCACCAGGTATGTGGGATTTCACTAGTGGGTTCCTTTCACCCATTAGGTCCTTAGAATTTAGTCATATTCTTGATTTTCTTCATATTATCTAGACCTAGGGTTTCTAGAATTTCAGCAGATCATTATGAATTAGTTACTTTAATGATCCTAATAAGATTATCATGATTTTAGTATTGTTTTGCATAGATGCTTTCATAAACTCAAAACCCTAGCTATGTAGTTCTTTTAGTTCATGAATTACACATGCTAGGTCCGTTATTTCAGATATACATGCCTCAGATTTGAATGTTTCATTATCAGTACATTAATGTTGCATTTTCAGATTTTGCATGTCAGTATTTTGAGCTATCCAGTATTACAGGAATTCAGTCATAATGTTTTATTTACATAATCAGTTGGGATTAGACTTAATACCGAGTTGGACTAGGGTCAGTCACCCTCAAGTCCCAGAACTACGTTCCACGTAGGTTGTAAGTCCCCTCTGTGGGCATCATTTTAGTGATCACGCCAGTCATGCCTCTGTACCTCTGGCAGAGTATATTGGGTCCTCTCGATGGGGCGTATACATCGGACTCCACATTTAGCTCATGTGGTTTTATGTTGGTTATTAGTAGCTCCCTCACAGTCAGATTGTATTGCATTGACCATGCTAGTAGTTATAGTCATATTTCAGTCTCATCATGTTATAAACTTGGTCATTGTATTCAGTTAGTTCATGTTTAGTATTCGCAGTATAGTACCATGCTTATATCATATCATTGCTCAGTTATATGCTTTATTCAGTTATGTAATTATTCAGCTTTACTCTATCATGCATGCTCACTACCTTTCAAGTACTGATGCATACTCTGCGCTACATCTTCTCGTGATGTAGGTCCAGGTTCTCAGCTTCCAGATCACACATAGATCGGTCCCCGATCGTCAGTTCAGCAGTATCAGTGGTGAGTCCTCATTCTTCGAGGACGATTGACCTAAATATCTTTCTACTTTCAGTCTTTAGTTTCAGTTTTTGCTAGATTTAGCTGGGGCATGTCCCAGCATCTCTAGTCAGTTAGAGGCTTTATTTCAGAAATAGTTAGAATCAGTTTTAGATTCAAGTTTGATATTTCAGTTGTCGGTAAACTCTCAGATTTCATATATTCAGATAGTTTATGGTTATTCCCCATCACTTTCAGTCTATCTCATGTTTAAGCTTCCGCACAAAATTATCTTCTTTCAGTTATCATAGTATGCTTATGTTATGCCAACAGGGTTAGCTTGGGGTCACTCGTGATCCTAGGTGCCGTGTCTGCATCCTGGGGGTAGCTCAGGGAGTGACAGATAGTGTCCATTACAACCTACCAAGTGCACAAGCCTAAAAACAACAGAAGATGTGTAAGAAAATGTGTAAGTAAAATCAATAAAAATAGATGGAATACAAGAATAATATATATAGGAAAAAGGGCCATGTCATATATCAGTAGTAAGATATAAAATGTAAAAAAATAGGTCCCAAACTAGTCGAGAGACAAACTAACACAAGAAAAAACCTCGAACCTGGTGTCACCTATACATGAGGTACTAAGTACATAGAGTCATATATATATATAGAGAGAGAGAGAAATGACTAATCCAAAATACAAAATATTAATCAGCACAAAAGAAGGAAAGCATCATGTGTCTGAACGCCTAGAGCTCACCAAAATCAAAGTCTGTGACATCCACAGGAGATCCAATGTTCATCAGGGTGGCTCGTACTGGGAGTTACATCAAAAAAAGATGAAGAAGTGTAGCATGAGTACCAAAACATAGGGTACTCAGTAGGTATCATAGGCTACCAGAGTTCATAAAGATCAATTATATATAAAAATAGAACGATGAAGTTAACATGAGATATATAATAATCAAAAGTAACTAAACTACTAACAAGAAGGTCAACAACTATACACTCACACCAAGTAGTAACACATGCAGTCAACCACACAAATCAAGTGTAATATGAGTACCAAAACACAAGTCCTCTTGATTGAGGTGAATATGGTTTTGATGATCATGGGAGTGACACCGGTGGAAAAAGTGGAATTGGCCACTTATCAAATTAAGGGTGTTGCACAAGTTTGGTTCAACCAATGGAAAGAAGAGAGGGCGGTTGATGCGGGTCCTCTTGATTGGGAAAAGTTTAAGGTTGCTTTCCTTGATAGGTTCTTTTTCCTTGACATGAGGGAGGAAAAATTACTTGAATTCATCAACCTTCGTCAAGGAAATATAAGTGTGAAGAAGTATGCGTTGAAGTTTAGTCAATTTCTAGGTATGCTCCAACAAAGGTTGCCAAATCTAGGACAAGAATGCGTATGTTTTAGGTGTGTCTGAAATAGTAGTTAAGGAATGTCGTACCACCATGCTTATTAAGGAAATGGACATTTCTCGTCTAATGATTCATGCTCAACAAATTGAAGAGGTCAAACTTAAGGAAAAGTTTAGGGAGGCAAAGAGGGAAAAGACCGGTGATGGTGACTTCTCACATTCAAGGTCCGATGGACATCGTCGTTCTATGTTCCGACAAAGGTTTTCCTGTCAGGGTTCCTCCAATTATCTGGCTCCTATGTTCAACAATGATAGGATGTTTAACTCTAAGCCTCAAAGAGGTAATGTTGGTGGAAGTGGATCTTCGGTTCCCACATGCGAAAAGTGTGGCAATATTCATCCGGGAAAATGCATGATGGGCACGAATAATTATTTTGGTTGTTGCAAGAGTGGTCACCGCTTGAGAGATTGTCCATATAGACTTAACAAGGGAAAAAATTATAGGAAAGCTCTGCCTAGTGGTTCGGGTTAAAGTGCTCCAAAGTAAAACTGATTCTATGCACTTCAAACTCGACATGATCAAGAGGGTTCTCCCGATGTTGTTACCGGTTTATTGAAAGTCTTTCATCTTTTTGTCTATGCTTTATTTGATCCCGGTTCTACCTTGTCTTTTGTGATGCCATATATGGCTATAAGGTTTGATGTTCTTCCGAATGTGTTGATAGATCATTTTTCTGTCTCTGTGCCTATTGGTGAATCTATTGTGGCTAAGAGAATCTATACAAATTGTCCCGTCTCCTTATCCCATAGAGTCACTCAAGTTGATCTTGTAAAGCTTGATATGTTAGATTTCAATGTTATTCTTGGTATGGATTGGATCCATTCTTGTTATGCTTCTGTTGATATTAGGACCCAAGTGGTCAATTTTCATTTTCCTAATGAGCCCATCCTAGAGTTGAAAGGGGGAAATTCTATGCCTAAGAGTAAGTTTGTTTCTTGTCTTAATGTTAGGAAAATGATTTCTAAGGGTTGCATATATTATGTTGTTAGGGTTAGGGATAAAGATATGGATTCTAAAACTCAAATAGACTATCTCTATTCCTCCTTACCGTATGGATCCAATATAACTCAAGGAATTAAAAGAGCAATTGAAGGATTTGTTTGATAAGGGTTTCATCCAATCGAGTATCTCTCGATGAGGTGCTCCAGTTTTGTTTGCTCGTAAGAAAGATGGTTCACTTTGCATGTGTATTTACTACTAACAATTGAACAAGGTTACCATTAAGAATAAATATCCACTTCCAAGGATAAATGATTTGTTTGATCAACTACAAGGAGCAAGTTACTTTTCTAAGATTAACCTCCGGCTAGGTTTTCACTAATTGAGGGTGAAGGAAGGTGACATTCCAAAGACCGATATTTGAACTCGGTATGGTCATTATGAGTTTTTGGTGATATCGTTTGGTTTGACTAATGCTCCAGCCGTATTTATGAACTTGATGAATAGAATGTTTAGACAATATCTAGACTGTTTGTGATTGTGTTTATTGATGACATCTTGATTAACTCAAGGAGTGAGGATGAGCACAACAATCATTTTAGGATTGTGTTTCTAGTCGTGAAGGACCAACAACTCTTTGCAATATATAGTAAATGCAAGTTTTGGTTAAGATTCGTGACTTTTTTTGTTTACATTGTTTTCGGTAAGGGTATTGAGGTAGATCCTAAGAAGATGGATGTGATTAAGAGTTTCCCCAGAAATTTATCCCCTTCGGATATTCTATGTTTCTTGGGTTTGGATGGTTATTTTTTTTGGTTTCCCACCCGGTGTCCGGAGCCCACATTGGAGCTCCAACTAAATCTGAATCGCGCTCAGTAGGGTCCATTTGGGGTGGCGCTCCCAACAAAATTTTCTCCATACCCAGAGCTCGGGTTCGAGCCCTCTGGTTAAGGGTGAAACACTTCACCAGTGCACTACAACCCATGTTAGTGGTTTGTTGAAGGATTTTTGTTGATTGCATCTCTATGACATTGACCAAAAAGAAAGTTAAGTTCCTATGGTTGGAAGCATGTGAGAAGAGCTTCTAAGAATTGAAAGATAGACTTACCTCTGCCCCAGTATTGAATCTACCAGAAGGGTCCGATGGGTTTTTTGTTTATTGTGATGCTTCAAGGATTGGACTAGAGGGTGTTCATATGAAAAATAGAAAGGTCATTGCCTATGCTTCGAGGCAACTTAAGATTCATGAAAAAAACTATCCTACCCATGATTTAGAACTAGCGGGGGTTGTGTTTGCCTTAAAGATATAGAGGTATTACTTATATAGTGTCCATGTTAATGTCTTCACCGACCAAAAGAGTTTGCAATATGTGTTCAAGAAAAAGGATATAAATCTTAGCCAAAGGAGGTGGCTTGAGTTGCTAAAGGATTAAAATATGAGTGTTCTCTATCACCATGGTAAGGTGAATGTGGTGGTGGATTCTCTTAGTCGACTATCAATGGGAAGTATTGCCTATGTGGAGGAAGATAAAAATGAGTTGGTTTGAGATGTTTATAGATTGGCCTGATTGGGTGTTCGGTTGGTTAACTCCACCAAAGGTGGGGTTATGGTTCAAAATCGTCTTTTATGTCAGAAGTAAAAGCAAAAAAAGGTCTTGACCCGATCTTGATTGAATTAAATAAAGCGGTGCTTAAAAGTCTATTGAGACTTTTTCCCAAAGGGGAGATGGGGTACTTCGATATAAAGGTCGTTTGTGTGTTCCCACCGTCGGTGATTTGAGGGAGCAAATTTTATTGGAATCCTATAGTTCTCTATATTCCATTCACCCAGGAGCCACCAAGATGTACCCTGACTTGCGGGAGGTCTATTGGTGGATGGGATAAAGAAGGATATTGCAAATTTTTTGGCTAAGTGTCCTAATTGTTAACAAGTTAATGTTGAGCATCAAAAGCTGGGAGCTTTGTCCCAAGATATTACTATTCCCACTTGGAAGTGGGAAGATTTGAATATCGACTTCATTGTTAGTTTACCCCACACCGAGTGACAATACGACTCAATTTGGGTTATTGTAGATCATATGCCGAAATTGGCTCAATTCATTCCCGTCAAGGTTTCTTATTCGGCGGAGGACTATGTTATGTTGTATCTAAGGGCGATGGTTAGGTTTCATGGAGTGACCCTATCAATTATCTCTGATTGTGGTACCCAATTTACTTCTCAGTATTGGAAATCTTTTCAGAAGGGCCTTGGTACTCATGTTAAGTTTAGTATGGACTTACATCCTCAAACCAACAGGTTAGCAGAGCGTACTATTAAAACTTAGGAAGATATGTTGAGGTATTGTGTACTTGACTTCAAGGGTAATTGGGATGATCATTTGCCTTGATTAAATTTGCTTATAATAATAGCTATCATTCAAGCATTGGTATGACTCCATTTGAGGCTCTTTACGGTAGGAGGTGTGGATTTCCTATAGGTTGGTTTGATGTTGGTGAGATTGCTTTGTTAGGTCTCAAATTAGTACATTATGCTATGTAAAAAGTTAGGCTTATTAAAGAAAGGTTGAAAACGGCTCAAAGTCGACAAATGTCCTATGCCGATGTTAGAAGGAGATATCTTGAATATGATACAAATGATTGGGTCTACTTGAAAATTTCACCTATGAAGGGTGTCATGAGGTTTTGTAAGAAAGGGAAGCTTAGTCCCCGTTATGTTGTTCCATATCAGATTTTAAGGCGTATTAGTAAGGTAGTGTATGAACTTGATTTTATTAATGTAATAGCATCGGTACATCTGGTTTTCCATGTATCCTTGTTGAAGATATGCATTGGTAATATAACATCCATTGTTCCATTGTAGAGTTTTGGTATAAAGGAAAGTCTTTCTTATGAAGAGGTTCTGATTGAGATTTTGGACCGACAGTTACGAAATTGAGAAATAAGGATGTTGCATTCACGAAGGTCTTATGGAGGAATCAAAGAGTTGAGGGTGCTACTTGGAGGCCGAGGCCCATATGATGTCCTATTATCCCCATCTTTTCCCCTCTGATCCTATTCTAGGTTGAGGTATATAGCTCCTCATGGTTCATCCTTTTTGGTTTCATGTGTCTTAGTTGTTCTCATGTTTCCTCATGCATGCATACTCATAAAAACTTGATTTTTGAGAAAATAAGGTAACTTTATTGATTTGTTCATGATTATATGCATTTGAGTGTGATTTGCATGTATACCTTATGAAATGATCTTTTGAATATGTTTAAGCTTGGAGTTGATGTTCCTTGTCGATTATGTGTTTTTGATGAATCTGCATTCTGGTTAGCCTGTTAGATATACTCCCCTACTCTCCTTGAATTGCCTTGAGTCGCATTCGAGGATGAATGTTCCCAAGGGGGAGATACTGTAACACCTCAGAATTTGGAAAAGGAAGAAAATAAATTTTTTGACTGAAGTCTAGTATTATGGGTCCCATCTACAAACCGTAGATGACAACTGTAGGAAGGGGAAAATAATTTTCAATACCAAAATCGCAGTACCCTTTTGTACGATTCACCAGGACGATCCGTAATCCCTTGTACGAGTCATAGATAGGTCTCGCAGGTGAGTCCCAGACTTACTGAAATTTTGAAGGTTAAGGTTGGTTTCTACCGTTGGTGTCTACGATTCATGGGATGACCTACAAGCCATCGACAAGATCCGTCAAAGATGGTCCAAAATATTGGTTTTTGAATCTTTCTACGGTTGACCAGTACGGTCCATAGAAACCGTAGTTCCAAACCGTAGGAATGGTTTGACAGTTATTTTCAACGGCATTTGGGTATTTTCCCTAATTGTTTTAAATCAAAACTATGTTGTTTTACCTTCTACCCTAAGCCTTATATAATGTTTTAAGCCCTCAATTTTCCCATTTTAAAATCATTCTCCTAAATTCCCTAAACTTAGCCAAGTTCATCCTTCCCAAATTCTCTCAAGACTAAAGAAGAAGAAGAAGAGCTAGGGTTCATCCAAATCTCCAATCCTCCATTCTTTTTGGGCTTCTAGCATCAAGGTATATGTGTATTCACCCACGGAGTCCTTTCCTCCATGGGATCCCCAAGGTTTCCAAGTTCTCCCTTCAATTTCAATCGGTTCAAGTTAGAGATTTCAATCCAAATTTTATGGGTTTTATTCAATTGTGGTTGATTGTTGTTGAAAAAGTCTCCTAATGCATGGATCAATGTTAATACATGATATTTAGTTGAATTATGTTGACCCATGCCTAAATTATGATTTCCTACTATAAACCTATGATGGACCCACAAACCTATGAATTACTAATTTCTGAAGATATTCATGTTTTCATGAAGTTATTGTAAATCAAATGATGATGCTTTGAAATGAAAATATTGATGCTATGTTGAAAGGATTTCTCACTTACTATGATGGTCATGATTGTTAAAGGTATTTCTCACAAATGAATTCAAATTGGTGAAAGGTTTTCTCATCCATGTTGAATTATGTTTAACGAGCTATTCTATGTTTTGATCTTGAAAGATGCAGATTGGTAATTACCTTTCCTATATCAAATTGATAATTGACTTTTATTTACTCCACTGGGATTTAGACTTAGCACCAAGAGGGCTTGAGGTGGAGGGTTAAATAGGGTAGTCTCTAGTAGTAACCTCTAGTCCCAAACTACGTGCCCCTGTAGAATGTCATAATGACCTAGCTAGTGGGTCCACTTTAGGAAATGATGATATGTACTCATTCTACCTTGGCAAGTAAGATTCCCCTTCTTGCGGTATGAGGGTATAAGGGATTCCATAATATCACTCTCATGGTCTTATTGTCGCTTAAAGCTAAGATCCCACAAATTGATTTTGTTTTCTTCAAGCTTTTGTTATGTCCTTTATTTCAAATGCATTGACTATATCCTATGATTTTCATGTTTCACTTCCTCATTTTTAAAATGTCCAAAAATTCGTCATGTATACATGTTTTAAACCATTTATAGAATCATGTTCATGTTAATGCATACTACATCATACTTAGTACATTCCATGTATAAATGCATACTTGTGCCTACATTATCTCATGAATGTAGGATCCGACGTTCCTACCTCGCACACTCATGGCTAGACATCTATTGGGTGCCTTTAGTGATTTGTGAGTCCTCATGTTCCGGGGACCGATACACTTTATAGCTTTAGGTCTTTTATTTAAGACTTTGTAGGAAATGTATGAGTTATGTCACAATCACTTTTCTTATGATGTATTAGATGGATTTGAGACTTATGTTACACTTCCGCCTATGTAAAACTCTTTTGATTTATAAAATGCTATCCTTTGAACTCTTTATTTCTATTATATTGTATGATGTATGCTAAGTGGATTGTGTAGGGCCTCTCGGAGTGTAATATCCCATGTCACGTCAAGGGTGTACTTTGGGTTGTGACATTCCCATTGTCTTTAGCTTATTGTTTCTTATTGATTATCTTCCACATGATAGCCTGTTGGTTATGATTCTAGGCTAAGAGTTAGGATTACCTACTGGTGGAATGTAGTAGGTACTATTTGACCTGACAAATTAGGTTGTGACACCCTAATACTCGACCTCGACCTGACCCTGATCCGGTTGATTTGGGGAAAATAAGTTGATTTGAAAATATTTTCAAAAATAGTTAAGCCAATCAAACCTGAGAATATTGAAAAACATTTTCCTTTATACCAAACACACCCTAAACAAGATGAATAGTTAATTATTCAAGGTGATAGCCTTGTAGAGATAAGATTCAGAAGCAAAAAATGTATTTAAAGTAAAGTAAATAAAACACATCTTAATCATTTCTAAACAAAGTTACAAATCCCAGCATAATAAAAAAGTCAATGTTTTAAATTAATGCAAAACTAAATTTAGAGAATGCGTGTCATGAATTAGCAAATACAAAAAGTCATATATCTGATTTTTTTAAAATAAAAAGAGCCTAAAATCCCCAAAAAATGATTCCAAAATTGAAAAAGATTAGTCAAGTCACCAAGAAACAATATATAAAATGATTTTTTTCACAATAACTTAAACAAATGACTCATTCCATAATAAAATTAACGTGAAAAAATTAGACAAATATGTTCTTGAGTTAGCATTCTTATAAAAAAAAGAGAGTTAGCATTCTTATGAAATTAACATTTGCTTTCCTAAGAAATTCAGTTTGACTTTGTACAGAAATATCATAGATTTAGTGAGTTCATTTTCCACAAAAGAATACCAAAACTTGAGTTCATTTTCCACAAAAGAATACCAAAACTTTTTCCTTCCCTTTGTTTGTCTTAATTACATAGGCCGAAAGAAAGAATCCTTTGGACATGTAATTTGAAATACTATTTCTAAGAAATGATTTAAAAACATACCTTTAATATTTCCACAGCTAAGAAATTTTTTTTGCATCCTAATATAATCCTTAGAAACATCATTCATTTTTTATTTGGCAGCAATGACGAACTTTTCTAGAATGATTACATGCTTGAGAAAATATTTTACCAAGGGTAGTATTGATTTATTTTTACATATTAGTCAAACATATGAAATCATATTGATGGTCTTCACTTGTAGAAATGGACAGTTAAAATTATGTGTCTCAAATCTCCTGCCTCGTTTTCGTTTGTATAGTTTAATAGCATGTTCTGCATGAAATGATCCACTACTTTTAGAAATAAAATTACGCTGGATATTGCTATGAATTGATATGTTCATTGAATCTAATAGTTTATCACCTCTTCATTTTATCCATAATAACCCTTTTTTGGTTTTCAAAATTTTATCAACAATCCACAATCACCATCAAGCATTAAGTCGAGATCCTCCAAATTAAGACACCAAAAAAAGGACTGGTACCTTGACGAGGTTGTAATATAAGAAACACGTTTGTCAAAACACGCAACCTTCTCAGCAATTAATGTTACAAAGTAATATTGAATTAGAAGACAAATATATGTCTCTTAATTCTTACTAATCACGATGGTCTCTTTCCAGTTGAGACAGAGCTAGATTCCTTTCATGGAGCCCCTCGACTCAACATCCCAAAAGAACCTCAAGCCTAGTTTATCATCATCGACCATATTTGGATCCATTTCTAGTATTTCCTTACAACTTATGTATAAGGGTGGAACCGCGTCCCTAACATCTTCCAATGATATGTCTTTCCTAGAAAATTGCAAAAAGAAGGTGCGATCAAACACAACTCTAGTTTGTACTTTAAACATCAAAGCCAATGCAATCATCATACAATAGAAGAAGAAATAATTAACGTGTAATGGATTCACCATAGATGTAGCAAGCACAAATACTTGATGTTTGTTAAATATATTTTAATAGTGCGAGAAATTTTTACTAATAAATAATATTAACGACGAGTTTTATTATAGCTTCTTCTATATCCTCGAATACTAGAAGATGTAAAAATACATTTATTTTGTAATTTATAAGTAAGGTGCATTTAGAGGGATCGTGTCTGCTCCTTTTCCATTCAATGAAGTGACTTTATGCCTATCCTTATCAAAAACATTCATTCATATTGAATCAAACAACAAAATTAGAACAAAATTAAATGAAATAAAAACTGATCAAAATTTAGGAAAAACCTTCTACGATCATTTGAGAAAGTAACAAAGAGTGTGTTCTGAAGGTGGAAGATCACTTGGCATACAAATAAAAACCACTCCCTCAACACATCATGCCCAGTAGCTTTTTCATATTTGAATTTGAAAATTTGCTAGGCCAATTGTTTATTAAATTCAATCATGATAAAGCTAATGGGCCTTGTGTGTTGAGGGAGTTGTTTTTATTAGTATGCCAAGATATCATCAACCTTTAGAACGCTCTCTTTGTTGCTTTCTAAAACCATCATAGAAGGGTTTTGATCAAATATTTTTAACTTTTTATTTAATTTATATACACTATAACATTTTTTTTTCTAATTTTGTTGTTTGTTTCAATATGAATGAATTTTTTTTTGATAAGTATAGGTGTAAAGTCACTTGACTAAAGGAAGGTGTGCAACTACGATCCCTCGAAATGTAACTTTCTTATCAATAAAAAAAATGTGTTTTTACATCTTCTAGATTTCGAGGATATAGAAGAAGCTATAATAGATCTCGTCATTAATATTATTAATAAGTTAAAATTGTTCTTACTATTTGAATGTAATTAATACACATCAACAGTTTGTACTTGCAAAATCTTAGATGCATGCATTACACCCTAATTATTTCTACTTCTCTAGTAGGATGATTGCGCTGGATTTGATGTATAAAGTACAAACCGGAGTTGTGTTTGAGCGCATCTTCTTTTTGAAATTGGATAGGAAAGACATATCATTGGAAGACATTACGGACGTGGTTCCACCTTTGTACAAAAGTGGTAAGGAAATACTAGAAATTGATCCAGATGTGGTCGATGAAGATAATCTAGGTCTGTGGTTCTTTTGCTATATTGAGTCTATGGGCTACATGAAAGGGATCGAGCATTATTCCAAAGGAAAAGATAGCATTGTGGATAGTAAGAATCAAGAGACATATATTTATATTCTAATTAAACATTACTTTGTAACATCAATTGTAGAGCATATCACTTTTTTTTCCAAAGGTTTAACTAGTATTACCACCTGATCAAGGCACCAGTCCTTTTTCCGGTGTCTTAATCTTGATGATTTTCCTTTAATGTTTTTTTGTGATTTTTGATAAAAATGTAAAAAGCAAAGAAGTTGATTTTTGGTAAAAAGAAGAGGTAATGAACTTTAAGATTCAATGAACATATCAAATTCTTTGCAAATAATATAAAGTTTTACGTGAACAACAACTAACCCAGGTGGGGTCTGGCGAACAAATTGGTATATACAAACTATGAAATATACCGCTAAGGTAATTTTTAAATTAGTGTTATGATTTCTTTCCTAGTATACTGGCCATCATAAATTTATGGATATGTATTATCTTCTTCTTTCAGTAATAATTGATTAATATTGATAACATGAAGTAACAAAAATAAGGCCCAAAGAGAACCTACTCTTGATTGGTAATTGCATCCATCAATGACAAAAGTTTCAAGATCCAATGAACTCTTTAGAGATCTGCAAATTCCAGGGAAATCCAATTGATCAAAGGCTATGATAATCTATAAGAATTTCTTGTTTATTAGGCGAGTTTCAAACTCATTTCACCCCTAGAAAAATACACCCCTTTAAAATTGCAAAATCCAAAACTAGAGGAAATAGATCCTGAAGAAGATAGTCATAGCATTAGTGTACTAGTTGCTAACACTTCCTTTCCTTGATTATATAATCAGTTTGTGTTTGATACAAAAATGGCGAGTTCTTGCGGGTAAAGAAATCAATGACATGGAGGTTCAAAAACAATGGAAGAAGAGAGTTCTTGAAACAATTTATCTACGTAATCTTTCATCACTCCAAAGTATGATAATTCAATCTTGTGGTTTTTTTAATTTCTAGCTAGTTTTGATAATACGCTGTTGCGTCGAGTGTCTTAGTGGAAACATCATCTCTACCCTACAAAGGTAGGATTAAGGTCTGCGTACATCCTACCTTCCCCATATCCCGCTTGTGGGATTACACTGCGTCTATTGTTATTATTGATTTGTTTCTTCTAAAAATATTTCCATTGATCTTATTTCAGTTGTGGATGTTACTTCTTGTAAATTGGTGTTTATTTCCACGCCATCCTTCTATAGGTTTTAGAGATGAGACTCTTCATAATGATCAGCAGTGATAGCTGAACTAATCAGATGGGCCGCCCCAAACCTGGAGCTGACATTTAAATCGGAAATCAACATCGGGTCCCGGCTATCCGAAAAACGCAGACTATCAACTGGTATACCCATAATTCCTATTCTTCAAATGGAGTTATGGGTATACCAGGTGTGTGCTGATCATTAATAAAAACCAATTCAAATGGAAAAGATTTTATTTTAAAATATATCTTTTAAGAAGAAACAAATCAACAACAACAACATACCCAATGTAACCCCCAAAGTGGGATATGGGGAGGGTAGGATGTACACAGACCTTTCTCCTACTTTTGTGCCATAGAAAGTTTGTTTCCACTAAGACCCTCGACACAACAACCTATTATCAAAACAAGCTAGGAATAAAAAAAAATCCCCCAAGATTGAAGTAACATACTTTGGTGGAATTCAAGATTCAGTGGATAAATTGCTTCAAGAACTCTAATCTCCCGTTGTTTCTGAACCTCCATGTCATTGCTGTCTTCACCCGCTACCACTCTTCATTTTGAATCCAACACAAACTGATTAGTTATCAAGGAAGAGAAGTTTTAGCAACTTGTACACTAATGCTATGACTACCAGCTGCATAGTAGCATACTTCAGGATCAATTTCCTCTATTTTTTGGTTTGGAAAATTTAATGGGGTATTTTTTTCTAGGGATGAAGTGAGTTTGAAACTCGCCCAAAAAAATATCAAATGCTACCTCTGTTTCATATTATACATACTTAATAAATAACATGATAATTGTTGAACAATCTAAGGTTTGTTTGGATATCCAAAAATGGACTATTAAACACTTTAAAAAAACATTCACATGTCTTAAAGATTATTATCAGTGTAAATGCATCTCACATTGACAAATTATTTATTCTCTGTATTATAGAATCCCCTCCTTTTTATTAGAAACATTAAGGTGGAAGCCGACTCTTTAGTGCGAAATAAATTTGAATTTTACAAATTATTTATTCTCAGTGTTTATCATCCAAAATTTTGCCGAAAAGGTCTTAATTAAATTACTTTCCACTTCGCAACTAAAACAACAATAACATACCAAGTGAAATCCAACAACCTTCCACTTTGCAATTACATTTCTATAAGAATGTATATTTTTAACATTAATCAAATTTCTATCATATTTTTCTAAATATTATCACTACTAATGTTAATAAACCAAAATATTTAATAGAAATTTAGAAGTCCCAAATTGAAAAAAAAAATATATCATGAATTTTATGTAGGGTAGAGTATGAACAAACCTCAATGCAGCATGGACCTAAATATTTCTCAAGCATATCCCACGACACGACCCTTAAAGATTAAACCCTTCATTATATGGGGCTGATATTTCAAGCCATACTTCACATTCATCTAATTTTATGTTGTCTATGATCAACTTTTCTCAATTTCACATTGTTGATTTTCATATGTTGAAATACCCCAAATTGATCTCATTCCAAGCACTCCAAGTTAGAGCAATCAAATAATATCTTTTTCATTACACCCTCCATCAGATACATGTATCTATTAAAGAGGAACGAGACCATTCCAGATCATATTAGTGGAAGGGTTCAATTTAAAATACCCTAATACCAAATTCTTCAAGGATATATTCTTATATTCAAATTGAGGAAACTCATATGTATCCCTAAATAAAAAGTCCAGAGTAAATTCTTCAACATTAGCAGGTTTTGTAGTAAAATATATTGATAAATCAACATCTTTAAGAAATTTCTGCTGGAAAATATAAAACACCATACACAAATTTTGAATTTTTCTGGAAAGACCTCATATGAAACTTTTTTGAGTGGAAGTCAGGAAATCTAGAAACAGATTTTTTTTTTTTTGCTTAGTAGAATGGGCTAATTAAGAGGATTCAAAATTGAGTGATACCTCAACATGCTTTGAAAGAAACCTCCATCGCCTAGATATTACGCTACTTCTCACAACTTGTTTTGCTTCTGACAACATAGAGAGGATGTGGATTAAGATTGACTCCGACAAATCACTAAGTCGGTATCCTCCAACCATGATTCTTCTGTGAAATTCCATGAAGTAAAACCTTCAATTGAAGTTTTGTATGGTTGGCGGCTCCTTTGAGTTTATGATGATATAACCTAGGTTGGTTCAGTTTAGACCAATTGGAAAAATGAGGCATTAATCTACCTAATGCAAGGTTTTCAACAAAATGTTATTTGTCTCTTTTACCCTTCAAAAATAGATTTCACACTAGACATAATAGTCATTTTCTTATTTTCCTTTTATGTAGAACTATGAAATAAACTAAATCTTTGTATACTAAATACTTTCTTATTTGAAATATGTAAGAAATCTTACCATTATATAGTATCAATTACATTATTTAAATCATTTTCAACTAGGTAGCATAGGGTGTAAAATATAATTATACTACCTTAAATGTCAACTTTTCTAATATTGAGAACCTTTAATTCAACAAAATAATCTATTTATTAAATTTTATCCTTATTTGATAATACTAAAGTTTTGCCTATACATATATAATTCATACATATATACTTTTATTCTTTGAATAAGACTCTAATTAGATCTTTGACTGAACCACATAGTTTTGATGACAACAAAAGGTCCAAAGATATCTAATAGATCACCCAAAAGACTACAACATTAGGAATACAATTTAAACCTCTCAGAAGTGACCTTGTAAAAAGTTATGGAGTTAATGGAAGAAGTTATCGCAAAGAAAAACAAATGGAGTAAACAACATGATTTAAATGTTATGGCAAGGAAGTGTACTGGAATCAAGATAGATCAGAAGCACATACTTAATGTTATTCCATAATGTGCATCTAATTAATCAAAGACAAAAATAATTATATTTGATTGAATGGAAGACTCCAATATTCATGTGTGAGAAACTAATTTTATCCTAGATAAAGAAGAGTAATCAAATGTTCACGTGGGTGACTTTTTCAGAATTATGTGGAGTGTTTAATTCGTATTCTCTTTTCTTTTCCAAATTAGCATGTTCTATCATTAATATTTTATTTTTCCAACTCAATTATGAATCAAATCGATAGATAATCGAGTTTCATTGTAAAGACTCAAAAATCGATCATGAGTGTGGCTACCATAAAACCCAGTAGGCAAGACAAACCCAAGATAACATACGATAAATAAAACTAGAAATAACTAAAGTGGGAGGAATAATTAGATAAGAAAGAGGCCTTGGCATAGACATATACAAACCAGTATAAAAATAAAAGATGGGCCCAAAAGAGACTGAGAAAGATGAATATACACAAGCACCATACCGCAGACCTAGTTTTACTGGTACAAGAGCACATAAAATACGAGGATAAGACTATACAAAATATAATTTTCTAACGAAATAAAAAATATAGACAACAAATACAAAAAGAAAAGAAGCAAGCTTCTAGATGCCAATAGCTCAGCACAAAGAAGAACAATGGGGCCTCAAATGAGAGAAGATCAATAAGGATGACTTGTACTAGGCATTGCATCAGAAAAAGATGAAGAAGTGTAGTATGAGTACCAAAAATATGAGGTAGTAAGTAGGCATCATGGCCGATCGAGATTAGTAGACACTATATAATATAAAAAGCATGATAGTAATAACAATAAAATCCAAAACTATACTAAAAAACTGAACTCACAAAAAAAATATAGTGAACATAAAAATTGTAAGAAAAATCACGCTTCATGTATGCATATCATAGAATGCCATGCATTATGGAATGGTTCAACGCATGTGTGGCTAATGCAGAAAAGTAAAAAGTCTCGAAATCTCCTTGATGGATGCCCGTAGGCTCCTCGAGACATTCCTTTGATCCTGTCCGAGCTCAACTACAGGTGGATTAAAGTAAGACCCAAAATGATCCCCTGGGCAATTCCTCAGACTCATAATAGAAAAGACAAACATGAAAGGATCCCCTAGCAATCCAAAATGTGTCATGGACTTATAAAAATATAAACAATGTAAGAGTCTTGCAATCCAAAATGTGTCATGGACTCATAAACAATATAAACAATATAAGAGTCTTGGTAGAGTCAGCGCAAACCATATGTAAAAGTATCATATCTTTCAAAATCATAGAAAACCTAGTGAATTTAAGGGTAAATCTCCTTAAAACTTGAAGATCTCATGAAACAGGTATATATTTCATAAAACCATTTTCAAAAATAAAATTTGTGATACACCCCCTCAGAGTTTAAATCTAGTAAAAGTTGAGACATATCAGTCTTACAAGAATAAACTCAATATTTCTTACCTCTAACTCATGTTATGTGATGAGTGGTAGATTTACACTCATTTCAGGCCTATTTAGCTCAATAATTAGTATCTTCAATGCCTAATTATGTCCTATTCTAATGATTTTTTTATTATTTGCAGCTATGAAAGCTAAAGAAAAATGCAAGGATGAATGTTTGAAAGAATGACAAAAATATATAAAGAAGTGTAAACTCCACATTGTTGATCACCTAGAAAGAAGGGCGGATTGCCCAATGGGTATGACCTCGCCCAAATAGATAGTGCATAACACTTGAATTAATTGGGAAAGGTCAGCGAATAAAAAGGGAAATTCCGACTGGCCAAATAAGAAAGGAGAACATGATGATTGTCATTGAAAGGAACAGTACATGAACAAAAATTGAAGGCGAATGAAGGTGGTACTCGGTGATACGCCAAATGTGAAAGGCAGACTCAAACGAGCTCGCCAACTGAGTTTTAAATACCCGAAGCAAGAGAAAGGCGATCTGGAGAGTAGTTGGCAATTCACCTTATATGATCGATGAGCCTGACTAACATCTCCCAATGGATCACGCATTGAGTTTTGGGCTAAATTTTAGGAAAATTATAAATAGTCCAAAGAAGAGAGAAATTAAGAGTTCAGAAATTCCGAGTCCTAAAAAATAGTAGAGAATTCTTAATCTATTCTTAGAGAGAGAAACACTTTACTTTGTGAAGAACAGTTTTAGTTTCGGGGGGTTTTCCAACTTTTCTCCTAAAATTGATAAATTGAAGTTGAATTCATAGTGGATTTTCTTGTAATTTCTTATTTCCATGTTACACATGGCTGCATTCATAAAAAAGATATAATTTCTTTACTCTTTTTGATGGGTGGCTAAAACCGCAAGATCTAGGAGTGCAATAATGTAGTTGGGTGTTGATTTAATGTAGTGGGTCTTGTGTTATGATCTGTTTTGCTATTTTTCATACATGGATTTGGTCTAATTAGCATTTAGTTAACTGATGGGTTAAGGTTGCAAACTTAATTCTATTTCCGATCTCCGATTGATGCTCGAAAGAAATTGATTGGAGTGGGTAATTAGTTTCATACTTGCAATTTATGTTTGATGTACGTAACTTGCTTTAAAATAGAGGTTATGAGTCGGATCTATTTGTCTTATTGTTGCATCGAAAGAGAGAATAGTGTATGGTATTAAGTTGTTTAATATAGCTCATAGAAGAGATTGAAAGGAGATTATATGAAATGATTCTATGAGATCGAAAGAAGATTAGTGTCATTAACAATGACCCAACCTATCTGTGAACTTTCATCATTATAGAGCAACACAATTTTCTCTATTTAACATCGATCTCCAATTCCCGCACCCTAGATTACTTGTTACCTATTTGAATTTATGAAATCTTAGCTTAATTGTGACTTTTGATAACAAAATATTTTTATTAAATTTTATGGAATCATCCACCCATTTATTTTATTGTTGCAAATAAATGAATTTATATTCCAAATTTTTTGAAAGAATTTCATGCCTTGTATCATTCTCTGTTGGATTGGACTCCGACTCTTAGTTGGGTATTTTTTTTGACAACGACCACTTACTTCTTAATTAGTTTTGAAGAGTACTTTGAGCATTATAAAAAATGGTGTCGCTGCCGCGGAATGATGGTTAGTAATTCCATTTGAGAAATTAGTTTGTAAATTTATTTAGTTGTAGTAGATTATTTTTTCGTGTTGTGATATGATGATTTGGTGGTTTAGAACATGAGCGGCCGCGGTAGTGACAACGATATTCACTACGGGAAAAAAGACAACATGAGTGATTTTAATAATATGCATGTGAACAACACTCAACCCACATGAGACATCCGGATACCTCGCACAGTCGGGAGGAAACTTTTTCATGTAAAGGGAACAATACTACAATTACTCCAATTACAAGGAATATTTGGGGTTTTAGCTCATGAGGACCCCATGAACACCTTCGAAACTTTTTGGAGGTAGTTGGGTCGTTTGTGTTGAAAAACATCTCACAAGAGTCTGTAAGGTTGAGGTTATTCCCGTTCTCTTTGACGGGTGAAGCTACAAGATGGTTGGCGGAATTTCCAAATGACTCTATCACTTCTTGGGAGGAGTTGAATGAAGCTTTCTTGGAGAGATTCCCTCCCCCCCAAAGATTGTTAAACTTTGAACCCAAATCTAAAATTTCAAAAGCATTAGAGGTGAACCTGTACATGAGACTTTGTTACAGTTCAAAAAAGTTACTCTTGCAATGTACAACACATGGTGTGCCAGATAATTTGCTACTGTAATACTTCTATTGCAACCTTGATTCAGTCGATATAGATGTGGCTGATCAGTTGGTCAAAGGGGATTAATGCGACAATCATATAAAGTAGCAATGTTGTTGCTAGATGACATGAACATGGTTAACCGAGCATGACATACTAGAGAAGACCAAGTGTGTACTCTACAAACGAGCATGAGCAAAGAACAAATCGAAAAGGAAAATGAACGAGATGAAAACATGGCCAAAATGATGACCCAACTCGATTTGTCGGCCAAACATGTAATAGGAGGAGGACTTAAATCGGTAAATGCGGTTGGAACAAGCATTTGGCAGTGCCCAGATGATGTCAAGTTTGAGGCATTATACAATGAAGAAATTCAATACTTGGGAAACCAAATGGGGGGTTCTCACTCAAATTACCTACAATAAGGTGGGAACAAGGAGTGATATAGCGGTAGGAAAGATTGGAGAGATAGGGTGGACAACAAGGATATGTATGTCCCTTCGCATGATCGTCCATGACCAAAACAACCAACTAGTCTGGAAAGAAACCGAACTGAGGAAATGCTCACAAGGATCTTGAACAAGGTTGAAGCATCCAAATAAGGTGACCATCACCGAAGGTGACAATACTTCGAGAAAAATTGAAGGTTTGAAAGGTGAACAAATGTGGTACTTAGTAATACGCCGAATGTGTAACGGAGACTCAAACGAGCTTGCCGACTGAGGTGTAAACACCTGAAGCCTAAAGCAAGAGAAAGGTGAGCTGAAGAGCAGTTGGTGGTTCACATAATGTGATCGGCGAGCCCAACTAACGTTGCCCAATGAGTCACACATTGAGTTTATGGCTAGATTTTGGGGAAATTATAAATAGCCCAAAGGAGAGAGGAAAAGTATGTTTTTGGAGAAGTAAAATTTTCCAGAAGTGAGAAAGTGTTTAGAGAGACAAATACTTTCATTCTGTGAAGAACACTTTTGTAATTTTCAGGTTTTTCAACTTTTCTCTTGAAATTTACAACCTGAAGATGAAATCTAAGTGGGTATTATTTGTAATTGCTTAATTTCATGTTACCCATGGCTTCTTTAATACAAGGTATGATTTCTTTACATTTTGTGATGGGTAGCTAAAACCACAAAGTCTAGGTGTGCAATTATGGGGTTTGGTGTTGATTTAATGTAGTGGGTATTATGTTATGCTCTTTTTTGTTGCTGTTGATACATGGATCTGGGCTTATTTGAAAGGGGTTAATTTATGGGTTAAGGTTGTAATATAAATCCTACTTTTGATTTCCGATTGATACTCAAAAGAGATTGATTGGAGTGGGTAATTAGTTCTATACTTGCAACTTAGGTTTGATGTTTGTAATTTTCCTGAATATAGAGATTATGGGTCAGATCTATTTGACCTATGTCTACATCGAAAGAGAGAATAGTGTAAGGTATTTACTTCATTAGTTTTTCACATAGAGGAGACCGAAAAGAGATTCTACGAACTGATACTATGAGATCAAAAGAAGATTAGTGTCATTGAAGATGACCAAACCTATCGATGAATGTTCATCACTATTGAGAAACGCAATTACCCCAACGTGATATCGATTTCCAATCCCCCACCCCTAGATTGCTTGTTCCTTATTTGAATTTTTAGTTTAATTGAGACTATTGATAGCCAAACCCTTTTAGTAAATTTGGTGGAATCATCCATCCACTTGTTCTCATTACTATAAATAAATGAATTTACACTATAAATTTCTTGATAAAATTATCCGTGCTATATAATTTTCCGTGGGATTCAACCCTGACAATTAGTTTAGTATTTTTATTGACGAAGACCACTTACTCTTTGATTGGTTTAAGAGAGTAGTTTGAGCGTTATAAAAAATGGCACCGCTACCGGGGAATGATGGCTGAAAATTCCATGTGAGAAATTAGTTTATAAATTTGTTTAGTTGTAGTGAAATTGTTACTTGGTGTTGTTGTTTGATGATTTGAAGGCACAAAAACATTAGTGACCAAGTTAGTGACAATGATAGTCACTGATGAGTCGGGAATTTCTACTCATTTAGAGATTACTATTCATTGAATTAGTGTCCTAAATGCCTATTTTGTGCTTATAACTAATGTTAATGTGTTGATATGCAACAATGAAGGTTTAAGAACAAGGCAAGAACAATACGATGCAAAACGGAGCGAAAAAGTTTGAAAATCTGAAGAAAAGAGGAGCTAGAGCTCGCAAAAGCCACTCGGACACTCGCCAAGTGAGCCTCCAGCTCGCCAAAACTTCCAACGCAGTAGCACATGTATCAAGTCAACTTGGCGAGCAAAAGATGATTCAATGACATGCCGAATGTATCAGAGATAACGACCCTGCTCTCCTAATCTTCCAGAACAATTGGATACAAGAGCCACAACAAAAAGGCGAGATGAAGTGCAACACGGTGGATCACCGAGATGATTTGTGATCCCGACTAACCTCGCTATTTGGACTCCGTGTTGAGTTTTTGGAACGTATAAATTCATTTGTTGAAAGAAGAAAAGCAATTCCCTGAGAGTGTATTCCCCAGTCTTTGTGAGTTTTCACATTTTTACATTGTTGAACATTCTTGGAGAAGATTTGAATCTCGGATTTGAGGTTTTAAAATTCGAGCTTTAATTTTAGCATTGAGTATTGCAGATTGTTAACAATTCTGATGGATAATCTTTTGGGTAACAATTTCTTACTTTTTATTATGTTTGGCTAAAAACCATTACATTAGGGGTGTGATCATGTAGTCGAATGCTTTAATTAGCTTATGGGTATTGTAAATTGCTGAATTTAATTATGTTTTGAAATGGGTACAATTGTTTGATCATGTTTTAATTGATGAACTAAAGTTGCAAATTCATTTATAGCTTAGCTCTTTATGCTTGCTTGAAAAAGAGGTATTAGAGTAGAGTGAATGATTTATAGTTGTATTGATTCGTATCTTTACAAACCTAGCTTGAGAAAGTGTGTTAATTAAGTAATTAGGTTTTTTGGTAGTGTTAAGCTTGTTGAGGTTCGAGAGAACTCACTTAAAGCATGATAGTTGATCGAGAGATGACTATTGTATTCAAAACCTATCCTACCCATTGAGATTCAACAACTTGAAGCAATTAGTAATTACCCATTAAGCGAGATTAGCATTTGATTGATCACATTTCTTAGGTCTAATCTCAAATCGTTTCAATCCCATGATAATTGTTCTTGTTAGAACTTGGTTACTAATTTCCCCTTCTTGATATTGATAATTGCAACTTCGTGATTTATTTTATGTTGCGTACCCTTTTAATTCTATAAAAGATTAGAACACGTCCTCATTTCATAATTGAATTTTTAACCTTACCACTCCCCGTGGGATCGATCCCAACTCATCGTTGGATCTATACTTGTTAGCGACCGCCTACACTTTGAATCAGAAGAAGTGTAGTTGAGTGTTATCAAAAATGGCGCCACTAGCCGAGATTGGTGTTTAGAATTCTTTTATTGAACTGTTTGTATGAACATATTTTGTTGTAGTAGAATTTTCTTATTTGTGTTTCTTTGTTGATTGCTCTAAATAAGTGAAGATATAAGTGTGAATGGGAGCAATGCAAGTCAACTTGGGAAAAATGATGACATCAAAAACTTTCATGATGTCAATATGGATCAATTGGGAAGTGCTGGTGCTATTCGATTGCCTCCAACTGTGGGCAATGCGGTGTCTCATGTGACCAGTACTATGTTGAAGCTGTTGAAAATGAAAGGTCACTTCGGGGGACTTGCTCATGAGGACCCGCATGACCACATTCACAATTTCGTGGATGTGTGTGGACCGTTTTCCTTCAAGAACATCACTCAAGAGTCAGTCCGACTCCGTTTGTTTCCCTTTTCTCTAATGGGGGAGGCAACGAAGTGGTTGACCGAACTAACAAGGGAATCTATCACTTCTTGGGAGGAGCTCACGAAAGTGTTTTATGAAAGATTTTTCCCTCCCTCAAAGATGGTTAAGTTGAGGGATAATATTCAGAACTTCAATAGGATTGATGGTGAGCCCATCCATGAAACGTGGTTGAGGTTCCAAAAGTTGGTTCTCCAATGTCTGACTCATGGGTCGTCGGACAATGTGCTCATGTAATATTTTTATCGTAGTCTTGGCACCGTCAACAAAGGTGTCTTTGACCAACTTATTCGGGGTGGAATCATGAGACAACTATTTTACATAGCATCGGCCTTGCTTGATGAGATGACCATGGTACACAAGGGAAAATCAGGTGTCTCCTTTGAATCTTGGGCTGACAAAGGAATAATTGGAAAAGAACCAAGAACGAGATGAAAGCATGGCCAAGATAATGACCCTAATGGACCTATTGATGAAACATGTCATGGGAGGTGGTAACAAGGATGTGAACGCGGTTGGTGCTAATAGTGGTGTGAGTCTTGATGACGTACAATTTGAGGCCATGTACAAGAAAGAGGTACAATTCTTATCAAAACATGCAGGGGATTCTCGTCCGAGCTATCCAAGGATGGGTGGGAATCAAGGTTGGAATAGAGATCGTGATGATGGTTAGAGAGATAGGGATCGAGATTAGTGTGAATGGGGTGCAAATTGGAGAGGCAGAGATGGTGATAAAGATCGATATGTGCCTCCTCATGAACGTCCAAGCCCAAAGGAACAAAATCCAATCTCAAAAATTTTCGGACCGAGAATATGCTTGCCCGCATCCTAAACAAGGTAGAAGGATCAAATAAGGTACTCAAAGAAATGAAAAATAATGTTTCGTCTTTAAATCAAACTGTAAACTCACACTAATTTCCATAAAGCAGCTTGACACTCAGATGGTGTCACAACCCGAGCCTATACCCTGGATGTGGCCGGCACTCGAGAACCATTGCTGGTCTCCAAGCGAACCCTCATCCTGGCTGACTACAAGCAGAAGACTAACTTAAGCATACATAAGCTTAAAAACTGAATAGAAATAATATATTCAACTCGCAATAAAATAGGCAACTTAAGTCTTTATAACATTTAACAAAATAAATGAACAAACTTCTAAAACTCTATTATCTATCTATGAAGCCTCTAACTGACAAAGATGGAAGTCGGGACAAGACCCACGACATCCTAAAAACTCATATAACTGAAAGTACAAGTGGAACCCTCGGAAGCAAGGAGCCTCACCATAGCTAACTCGAACTGCATGCAGTATCAACGAAGCCCCTATTGATGATCCCGAGTAGCTGTATCTGCATCATGAAATGATGCAGGCCAAATGGCTCTGTACATGGAATGTACGAGCATGTAAGGGGATTTCTGCAACATATACATAAGCATGAACTGGTTGAATAGAAACATACTTACCTCTTCTCAACTCACTCAACTCAAAGTAACAAAGTTCAAATCAACTAAGAGAAAATAGGGCTCAACTCAATGATAAGATATTCAACTCAGTGAAATAAGGCTCGACTCAATAATAAGATACTCGACTCTGGGTACTCAACTCTGGATACTCAACTCAATAAAAAACAACAATACAGATACAATATATGGAAAGCTTTTAAAACAGTAGAAAGTAACTCAATGTATTGAAAAATACAATAGTAACTCAGTTTGTATGCAAGGATACAAGATAAAATGTTCTTGTAAATGAATACAAAGTAAACTCTGTGTATATAAGAATACAAAATATCTCTGTGGGAGTTTCTCTAACCGACAACCATCACTATTGGCAATGTGATGATACATCGTCTTGCCTCACGCTGCCAGGGCCGTCATATACCTTGCCGGGGGTATAAAACCTAACTCACGAAGTGGATCCACTAGTCTATGCTAAAAGTATTAAGGAATCATCTAAAAAGTATGACCCTTTCCTACCCATGTTGGCTACACGATTTATGGAGACTTTGAATTATCTGAACTCAAACTCGTCCCCATATCGGTGCTCAATACTACTCCCGAAATTTAACTAGCTCATATGCTTAAAAACACATAACTCTTCTGTGTTTTGAGATTATTACTCAAAAATCTTTCTCTTAAAAGAGATGGTACTCAAACTGCTCAAAACTCTTTAGGAAATCTCAATTTCCTTTCATCTTAAATGTAAAAACATTTACTCTTGGGAATACTTAGTTTCTGTACATCATTTTAAAGAAAATGAACTCAGCTCTACTCTTCCTCAACTCAGTGCTCAAGTCTTTAAAACAAGTTTTAAAGAAAATTGTAAAAAGACTTCTTAAAACAGGGTTCATGCCGAATTATGGACGTGAACGACTCAATTCAAGGTGTCCAATAACCATGCATAGAACTCAATACTTAGAACTCAACAACTTCTGATCTGAAGGAGTCAATGATACTACTCATCTCAAGAATGCTGGACTCGGAGGGTTCATGCAGAATTATGGGCATGAACTACTCAACTCAAGGACTCAATGATACCTCTCATCTCAAGACTGCTCGACTCATAGGGTTTATGCGGGATTATGGGCATGAACTACTCAACTCAAGGACTTTCATGGGTAACATGTAGTAGTCCCATGACTAGGAATATAATCTCAAAAGGATTAGTAACTCAATACAAAAGACTTAGAACTTGAAGGTACTACTCCTCTCAAAGATGCTCAGTTTACGAAGTTCAAGCGGAATTTATGGGCATGAACGAATCGACTCGAGGACTACATAATAATATGGGACTCATGTATATGACTCTTCTCATTTTCATACTTACTTCCTCAAAACTTAGTTCAAATCGATAGTTGATCTCAAACGATTCACAATTGAACTCAAAGACTTTCTTGAACTCTACTTTTAACTCTCTCTTGAATGTGAATTATAAATTCAAGAGTTATGGTTCATGATACGAAGGATCTCGTGATGATAAAGTAGACTCATGAATACATTCTCCTCATTCTCATACTCACTTGCTCGAGTCTTGAAACAAGTTATTAGAAATTGTAGAAGACTCCTCAAAAATACTCAAAGGGACTTTCTCAAAATGTTCGGAAGAACTCTCAAAACTTAACTCTTAACTCTACCTTGAATTTGAATAGTGTATTAAAGGGTTATGATCTCATGTTATGGATGATTTCTTGGTGTTTAGAAGTAGTTTAGAGTGTTTAGAATCAAAGGGGAGTAAAGGTACCTTTCGAAAGAACTCAGACGGATGAAACGATGGAGAACTGGTGGGGGCAGGTGACCCTGGCGTACTGAGTGGCGTGGGGGGCCAGCCCCTAAAATACAGAGCATTATTCTTGGCGTACTGGCTGGCGTAGCGCACCAGCCACCCCAGGCACCGCCAACAAAACCCGACGAATTTTCCTCTTCGACTTTTGGCCCTAATTCACCTAGAATCGAATGGTTTCTTGAAGAATCACTTAGATTCGAATACCCAACCAATGAATACAAGATTCTACTAAAAAAAACTCAGAAAATTCATACAATTATATCAAGAACTCATTGAAATCCCAACAAAACAAGATTTAGAATGAAACTTCAAGAACACTTATCAAGAACTTAAATCCTTAAATATCAATAACGAAATTACGCTTAATAAATCATGATTGGCACGTGGGTGAATGAACCCAACACTATGGAAGCTTACACACCTCTTAGGGATAAAATCCATGGCAAAAATCCGCAACGAAACTCAAGAACCTCGACGAACGCCTTGATGCTTTCTTATTTTCTCCTGTTTTCTCTTTTCTTCTATTCTCGAACTTTCTACAAAAACCCTATTTGTATATTAGGATTATAAAACTGAACCTAATTAGACCCCTAAAACCTTACTAAAAATGAATTAAATCGGATTGGGTAAGGAAAAGACAAAAATACCCCTAACTATTTTTGGGTAACTTTCCTTATTTGAACAGCCTGATATCAAACGGGCATATCTACCTCATAAAAGCTCAAAATTTAGCAAACTTGGTGGCATTGGTAAGATAATTCAAAGACCTTTCATTTGATATTTTATGAGTCTCCTAACTCAGTTTGTGCTAAAAGTTATGGTCATTTGAAGTTGACTCAAAACTTAAGAGAACTAAGGAATGACTTGAATGAATTCTCTTTAAATCTTTTTGGAACTCAATGTGCTATATCTAGTTACCTTAACACTTAAGAAAAATTTAAATTCCTTGGTAAAAACTTACTTACTACAAAGGATGGTTCAAGTTTTTAGCTCAATTTTTTTTTGGGGTGTTACAGATGGGTCAAATCTCAACTCACCAAAATGCAAGACCAAAAGGGGGTGTTCCTAGTGATACCCTAGTCAACCCAAAGAATGAGGCATGAATGCATGGCCGCGTCGAGCCACGATGTTAAATAAGGCACTTCTTGGGAGGCAACCCAAGGTTTACTTTTTGTCAGTTCAATAACGTTTGTTGGATGTGCAGGTTGAAATTGAAATTTGGAGGAAAAGTCAATTGGGTGAGCTAAATAAATCACCGAGTGGCTCGGCGAGCCTGATATAGCTCGCCTTTTGAACCAACTGAAAGTCTGGCTTTCAGGAGAATTCGGTGGGCTAAAGTCCACTCGACAACTCGCTGAATGGATCAACAGCGTTAATAGACCTCACCGATCAAGGCGCGAACTGAAGGGTCAAAGGCCTTTCAACTTTTTTAAATTCAAATCCTTCCCTTATTTTGAACTTTTCGACTCTTGCACTCTTACAATCAATCTTTAGATCATAGTTTTTTGGTTTAATTGTTATGGGTGTCCTTGTGTAGTCGGAATCTAAAGTGTTGCCCATCCTTCTCTCTTTGCCTTAGTGTTTCCATGTTTACAATTGAGGTTGGTTTTGCGAATATGTTTCAAATTGCATAAATGTTTTAAGCATGTGTATGAGTGGTTCATAGATCTATTATTTGCCTTGATTGTGTACTAAATTGCTCGTTGAAATCTAATTTGATATCAAGCATGCCCTATATCTTTTTTAGCCTAAATTAATTTAATTTTCACGTTTAAATTGCTTGAATTGTGGATGTACATGTTGGGTTTTATGCGGGTGAAGTCCGAGTAACCCAAATTTCACCAAACAACTTGAATATGCCCAGTGATGAATTGGGTGACGTTGTTCCTAAGGGCAAAATCATTGTTTGGTTGAACTTAGATCAATTGGGGGGAAGTCTGAGTACCCCGACATATGTCATCATTGTTGGTAGGATTCAATTGCGTAGAATTGTACTTGAAATGGTTTGTCGCAGGCTGTTAGTCGTGAATTGAAAATTGGCTTGGGAAGGCAACATGTTGGGTCATTTGGCGAGCTGAGTCGAGCTCGCTGAGTGATTTGGTGAGTCGCTTAATAACCTCTTTCATCGCCTAAAATAACTTGAATTGTGGGAAATTGTTCTATAAATTTTGGCAATAAGCTCGTGCTCACCGAGTTCACTCAGTGACTTGCCATATAGCTTTAGTCTCGCCGTTCTGACTTCCATATTTCTGTAACATTCGCCGAGGTACTTTTTGATCGCCGAGTGAACTCGGCCACTCGCTGGATGGTCTTTGGTCTCATCCTTTTGTGCTAATTTTTTTTCTGAGCAGTTATGTAACTTTTGGCGAGCCCTTTATTGCTCGCCGAATGGTCTCGGCGATTCGCCGAGTGGTTTGGTGGGTTTTCCTGCAACTTTTTGAAAATGATATTTCACTAATCCTTTGCATCCACATGTGTTTTGTTTGTATTTTTCTATAGATATGGCTAGACCAAAGCTTCCTGTAAGAGGTCCAACACCCTGGAAGTAGGCAAAAAGGGTTATAATCATAGCATAAGTCACACCTCCCCGAGCTACTTGTCCTAAACCTCCTTAGGGGAGTGTAAAAGGCAAGGGGGAAACACAGATGGTATCAAGTAGTTCGTGTTCAAGCTCATCGGACAACATGGGCATCGACTCAAATCATCTCACCTCCTCTGAATCTAAAAGGGTGGAAGCTACGGGGTCCTAGACTCCAATTCACAGACCGACAAATGAGGGGGAGTTGCTAAAAAAGAAGCGCTCAGAACTGCGATCTAAGGCCGTTCATGATCCTTTGGCCAGACTTCCAGCTATCGCGACGCCTCCAGCACCTACCGTCGCAAAGGCACCTCAAGTGTCCCCGGTCCCAGCACATCCACCTCGGTACATAAACCAACTGAAAGCCACTAGCTTGCGGACTATATTAGAGGAGAAGAGGTTGTCTACACATGGTGTGGTGGACAGGTATTTAGTGGTGTGGCAGACATTGCGGTTCCAGAAATTTCAACAATTCACTAAGCCCCAAAATCCATATGTTCCTTCATGGGTTCAGGAGTTTTATGCAGGTTATGTGTCACGACTCAGGGTTACCCCCTAGATGTAACATGGCCTATAGAACCCCAAAGCACTCCATACAAGCCACTTAGCTCTCATAACATAAGAAATAGAACAATAAGAGTAAATCAATAGTCCAAGTCTAAATCATTTTATAAAAGTAAAGCAGAAGTCTAAACTCATGTCTCATCATAGCCATTTAATATAATCGAATGAAATTGGGCCTAGCCCATAAATCATGTTCAAAAGTGAAATACTAGAAATAAAATAAACATGGGAAGTCCATCCTCGAACCATGAGGACTCACCAAGCTCGGAAAATAATCAAATCCAAGCTCTAGCCACAAAATTGTCGACCCTGACTGTAAGACCCTACATTTGGGGAAAATGTAGGCAACATTATGCGTTAGTGCAAAACAATGCACTAAGTATGATAGCCATGCATAAAACATTTAAAACATGCTAAAAGGGACATTTCATTTCATAACATGCAATTTGCTATGTTAAAACATCATATGAGAGAGTTGGGAAACATAAGTCATAACACCATATTTAAATCCTTTGAACACTACGAGATACTTCATTAAGCATGTCTTAGTTCATTATTAATCATATTGTGGAAAATAGCCTTAACCGACATGAGACCATGTAAGCTATAACATGGAATCCGGTGTTTATCCCACACCGAAAAGAGGTGTTCTACTTGCCTAAGGTAGAACCTTGAACTTCTGGCTTAAGTGGATCCACTAGCTAATCAACCTATGGGGGCACATAATTTATGGGATAAGGGGATTGCTACTAGAAGCCCGGACTCAACTGACGTAAGATCTTCCATCCCATGAGATTACTTTGGAAACCCGGACTCTACTAACATGAGAGCTTACATCTCATATTTAATATCCACTCGGTGCTAAGCATAAATTCCAACGGAATAGTCATTTCTTACTTGACTTCATTACTCATGAAAAGGTGACCTTGGACAACCCATTCAAGCTAGTTAGTTAGGATAGCTCTTACTCTTGATTCATTTAGGTGAGAAAGCCTTTCATCCTAAGAATCCTTTCTATGTGAGAAAACCTTTCACATCATGCTAGTTATGTGTATATGAGAATGTCCTTTCAACAACACAACAACAACATCATCATTGGTACTTTACTCTCAAAGCACCCTTAAAACATTAGCATAATTCTCATGATTAATGCATAGGTCCATACTTTACCTCTTGAGGTGAAAACCACTTTTAATCATAAACTCTTAGAACACATAAGTTAGATATGAAATTCATCATATATACATGTAAAACTAGTAATACATGCTTAATTTCATAAAAAACTTCCTTGAAGATCATAATCCCTCAGCATATAGTTCATAACTTGAAAGCATAGGGATCACATGGGTTCATGGGGAAATTCATCATAAAAACATTGAAATTCATCAATTCATGCATAGAAGATCATAATTAACTCATTTAAACCAATAATGAATGGAACCCATGCTAATTGAAGAAACCCTAACTCAATGGGGGAATTCTACCATTTGAAATAGAGGAATTTGCAAACTCCATGGATGAAAGGAGTCCATGGATGAAAACTATCATACCTTAACTCCAAATGCTAGCCTACAATAGAGGAATTGAACCCTTAGCTTGCAACCCTAGGTGATTCCTTCTTCTTCTTCTTCAAGCTTCTAGAGAGATAATATTTGGGAGGATTTGGGATTCTTTTGTTAATTTAGCAGAATGAAGTAAATGGGGTGAGTTTGGGGTTAAAAAGGTTTATATAGGGTTACTAAACGTAGCCAAAATGACATAGTATTGAAACTAATTAATTAGGAAAAGACCCGACTAACCCTAAAAATAACTGCCAGCCCTTGACCCATGAGACCCCACCAATGGACCGTGGATGGACCTACGGTCCGTCCTGCACACTCTTGGTCGGTGGTCTGGGACCATGTTTCTGGGGCTTCAAACCACGGCTCCTAACCACAGACCGTGGTCTGACCTACGGTCAGTAGGTTAGAACGTAGTTCTTGGCCTAAACAACTTTGCCTAGGTGAGAAACCCACAGACCTACCTACAGTCCGTGGTTCAACCCACGGGCTGTGGTTGGCCTCCGTGGCTGGAACCTGCAACTTTCCAAATCTGGTTTATTTTCCTTTTTTTGGATACAGGGTGTTACATTATGCGAAGTTGATCTCGTAAGGGAAGAAGAAAGCTGGGTCAATGGCATTAATGGACTTTGTTGAGGTGCGTGGTTAGAAGGTGATGTGCAGTGAAACTGACATCATTGATTGGTTGGACGCCACTATGCACACTATTCACTCTTTGGACAACAAGGTAAAGGCCAAAACTTTAGAAGATTCGAAAGGGTGGTTGGCCCCGTTGCTGAGTGATATCACACCTCCTTGACTAGAGGCGGGAGTGGTGATTGAAAAGAAAGACTTGAATGTAGCTGCTCGATATTTGTTTGGGTTCATCTCCAGCACCTTGATGCCTTCATAAAATGAATCGATAATCCGGCATCCAAAGACTTCACTATTGGGATGTATTATTGATCGGGAGCGGCTGAATCTTGAGGTGATAATTTCTCAGGAGATGGTGATGAGGAAAAAAATAAACCAAACCTCATTGCCATTACCAGTGTTTATTAGTGATCTATGTCAGTGAGTTGGTGTGCCATTTTTGGGGAAGACAAATACTGAGGTGACTCTGGCATCGTCTACTGAAATTCGGAGGATTAAGGCTGAGTACACAAAAGATAAAGCGGAAAAGAGGAAGAAGGCTCCGGTAGACACTTCTCCAGAAGTCAATGTAGAGGCCATGGAGGCTGATACTACTTAGTCTACTTTGGTAGTTGAGCCGACAGGTATGCCCAGCTCCTTTACCTCTACTCCACCTGCCCCTACTACTGCTTCCCATCCCCCCTTGACACAGGGCATGATATACAAAATGGGCAATCTTACTTATTCAACCGATGTGAAACCCTCGAGGGTTGAGGTCGTTGTGCCTTCTATGATCGACCAAGCGATAACGGCGGTATTGGCTCCTATTCGAGAGGAGTTGAGAGCACAGCCGGAGATGATCATGGCCCACAAGGCAGCATTGGATGCTAGTACTTTTCAGGTTGAGGTGTGCGAGACGTCAGACCGTGGCTTTACGGATGTGACAACCTTGAGGCTGATATTACCGGTCTCTGACGTGATATGGATGAGTTGAAGTCCACCGATATCTCGATGTTGTGGGGCAATGTAGATTATCCCGAGGACCCAGTGCGAATATTCCAGCTATTTCTGAGATCCCTTTGGCTACTATGATCAGAGATGCTATTACAACTGATGATGGAGAGTCGGACACTCCCAAGATAGATGTAGAAGAGCTAGAGAATCGTGATGAAGCAGTGTTTGAGGATTTAGAGGATCTGGAGGGTGACTTTGTACAGGTGGCTACTAAGGCCTCACTGTGAAACCCATCCATGAATGGCTCAAGCGGGTCTTAGCCCATAAAGAAGATAGTTGCACAAACTTCCATAGCTGGAGTCGAGCTGGGCACTGATGCCCAGATTGAGGCCACCCCAGATATGTAAAGTTCACCTCAGGATTAGCCTGACAGGGGATTTTAACTCTCCCTCTATTTCCCTTTCTCTTGATACATTCAGTTTTTATGGCACATTGAGGACATTGTGTAGTTTTTTTTGGTGGGGTGAAGGTATTTTTATACCTAGCCTTTTGGTTGTATTTTGTTTTTATTTTGTCTTTTGGATATTTTGTTGTTTTATTGTTTTTATTCAAACTTCTCCTTGATTGCTTGAGTGTGAATGAATGTTGGTTTTATTATATTGATTTCTCAATTTTGTGTGTGATTGGTGTTCGCTTTTACATTTGACTATCGATTTTGGTTAATACCGATGACTTGAATAGTACTATTGATGAACGATATGTTTTTGCAAGTCCAACGAGGCAATTTGAGTTGCATAAGTGATGTGTGAACTCTTATCATCTCATTATGACTAGTCAGATTGTTGAAATGAGTCTTGTAATGATCGTTGCACGCGAGCTTTACTTGTAGATTCATAATCGATGATTGTGTTGAATACCTTGTGTGGTGAGATTTACTTGAAATATGTGCATGGTGATACCTAGAACTTTCCCCGTTGGTTCAATTGACTAGTTTTGGTGAATGAAGGAAAGATCTTAGGCATAAAGTTTTGAGAGTGAACCTAATTGCTATACCTTTACGTGACCACCTTGTTAGTGTGTGTACCTAGTTTGGAACCATTTGAGCCCAAACTTTTCTTTGGATGAAACATGAACGCAAATGGACTTGTCCTCCCCACCTAAAACCTTCGTGAAGCATTGATTTTTTTGAATAGCCAAAATAGGCCAAAAGCCTAAGTTGGGGGTGTGGTAAGAATGAAGAAAGAAATTAAACAAGAAATTCGTGAAATTCATCCTTGTGAACTTTGGTTAAGAAAAAGATGGAACCCCTCTATATAAAAAAGAAGAAAAAGGTGAAAAGAGAAATATATTATAGAATTATATCTATTAAGCAATGTTGTGGAAATAAAAGGGGTATCCGATGAGCTGTACCAAAAATTTTGTGGGCTTTGAATATGTGTAAAGATAAAAAGAATGAAAGAAAAGGAGAAGAAGTGAAATTTGAGCCATGCTTCATGAAGGTGGAAGTCACTAAGCCAAAATGATAATACGCCTACCCTCATCCCAATTAGAAGCCTTGAAAGACCTTTTTGATCTTGCATGAGCCGAGTGATGTATTGGTTGTAAAATACATGCAAGTCTATGGATAAAATCATGCATGTTTTTCTCATTGGGAGTGTGAGAGTTGATTTCGATTCCTAAATTGTACTCCTTGATTGGTTTTGTGAGAGCATGGAATCATTCTTGATGTGAGGGCATTCAAATACTCTTGCTGAGCATAGATTTGCATTTGAAGTGAGCATTGTGAGCTTGAACTCTATTTGATGATGCATAGTTTGAAGTTTTTAGTGCACAATTGAGCATTACATGTGTGAATTGAACCTTGTGTGCATTCATGTTGAGTCTCAAGTGGCACTATTTGTAAACATCCATGTTGGCCTGATTGATCTTTTGTTTTACTTGAGGACAAGTAAAAGTTTAAGTTGGGGGTGTTGATGAGTCGGGAATTTCGACTCATTTAGGGCTTATTATTCAATGAATTAGTGTCCTCAATGCCTATTTTGTGCTCATAACTAATGTCAATTGGTTGATATGCATCAATGAAGGTTTAAGAACAAGGCAGGACATTACGATGCGAAAAGGAGCAAAAAAGTTGGAAAAGTTGAAGAAAAGAAAAGCTGGAGCTCGCAAAAGCTGTTCGATGACTCGCTGAGTGAGCCTCCAGCTCGCCAAAAGTTCCAGCGCAGTAGCCAATGTATCAAGTTAACTTGGCAAGTAAAAGATGATTCGGGGACACGCCTAATGGATTGGCGATAACGACCCTGCTCACCTAATCTTCTAGAACAATTTGATACAAGAGCCACAACAAAAAGGCGAGATGAAGTGCAACTTGGTGGATCGCTCGATCCCGACTAACCTCACCAATTGGACTCCGTGTTGAGTTTTTGGGAATGAATAAATTCATTTTTTGAAAGAAGAAAAGCAGTTCCCAGTGAGTATATTCCCCAGTCTTTGAGAGTTTCAACATTTTTACATTGTTGAACTTTCTTGGAGAAGATTTGAATCTCGGATTTGAGATTTTAGGATTCTAGCTTTAATTTTGGCATTGGGTAGTGTATATTATTAACAATTCAGATGGATAATCTTTTGGGTAACGATTTCTTACTTTTCACTATGTTTGGCTAAAACCTCTTACGTTAGACGTGTGATCATGTAGTCGAATGCATTATTTAGCTTATGGGTATTGTTAATTGTTGAATTTAAAGTTGTTTGGAAATGGGTTCAATTTTTTGTCCATGTTTTAATTGATGAACTGAAGTTGCAAATTCAGTTCTAGCTTAGCTCTCTATGCTTGCTTGAGAAAGAGGTATTAGAGTAGAGTGAATGATTGATACTTGTATTGATTTGTATCTTTACAAACCCAGCTTGAAAAAGTGGGTTAATTAAGGAATTGAGTTGTTTGGTAGTGTTAAGCTTGTTGAGATTCAAGAGAACTCACTTCAAACCTGATAGTTGATCGAGAGATGGATATTGTATTCAAAACCTATCCTACCCATTGATATTCAACAACTTGAAGCAATTAGTAATTACATATTAAGCGAAATTAGCATTCGATAGATCACATTCCTAAGGTCCAATCTCATATCGTTCAAATCCCGTGATAATTGTTGTTGTTAGAACTTTGTTACTAATTTTCCCCTCTTGATATTGATAATTGAAACTTCATGATTTATTTTACATCGCGTACCCTTTTACTTCTACAAAAGATTAGAAAACGTCCTCACTTCGTAATTGAATTCTTTACCGTACCACTGCCTATGGGATCGGCCCCAACTCATCGTTGGGTTTATACTTGTTAGGGACCGCCTACACTTTGAATCAAAAGAAGTTTTGTTGAGCGTTATCAGTCACTACGGTTAAAATGACAATATGGGTGATTTTAATGACATGCACATGGACGTCATTCAAACCACGAAAGCCATCTAGTTACCTCCCACAGCTGGGAGGACAATTTTTCATGTAACCAGAACAATGCTACAATTGCTCCAACTAAGAGGAATGTGAAGATCCCCACGAACACCTTAGGAATTTTGTTCATATGTGTGGGCTGTTTGTGTTCAGAAAATACCACACGAGTCTATAAGGTTGAGGTTATTCCCATTCTCTTCGATATGTGAAGCTACTAGATGGTTGGCGGAATTTCCAAATGATTCTATCACTCCTTAGGAGGAGTTGACTGAAGCCTTCTTGGAGAGATTCTTTTCCCCCTCAAAAATTGTTGAACTTAGGAACAAAGTCCAATATTTCAAAAGGATTGGAGGTGAAACTCTACATGAGACATGGTTGCAATTCTGAAAATTACTCTTGCAATGTCCAAAGCATGTTGTTCCAGACCTTTAACTGTTGCAATACTTCTATTGTAGCCTTGATTCAATAAACAAAGGTGTGTCTGATCAACTTGTCCAAGGTAGGATGATGCAACAATTATATATCGTAGCATTGTTGTTGCTTGATGATATGACCAAAGTGAATCGACCATGGCATACTAGAGCGGCCCAAGTGACTTTCTTGCAACTGGGCGTGAGTAAGGAACAAATTGAGAAAGAGCATGAGTGAGATGAGAAAATTGCCAAAATGATGACTCAAATAGATTTTTTATCCAAGAATGTCATGGGTGGTTGATTGAAATCAGTGAGTGCGATTGGAACAAGTAATGGGAAGTGCCCAGAGGATACTAAATTTGAGGCATTATTAAATGTAGAAGTTTAATATTTGGGAACCAAATGGTGGGTTCTCACCCAAACTACCAAAGACAAGGTGGGAACCAAGGTTGGAACAAGGAAACAAATAATGGTTGCAAAGATTGGAGAGGTCAATATTTGAGAGATAGGGAGGGTGAGAAGGATAGATATATTCCTCACCATGATCGTCAATGACCAAAGGACACAACTTGTCTGATAGGAAAACCAAACTGAGGAAATTATTACAATGATCTTCAACAAGGTTGAAGGATACGACAAGGTGCTGAAGGAATTGAAAAATGACTTCTCCACCTTATCTCAAATGGTGACCTCTCATTCGGTGTCTATCAAACAGCTGGAGACTCAAATGTGCAAGATCTCTACCAATCACAATCCAAGTCAAAAGGGAACATTGCCTAGTTACACCTTCCCAAATCCAAAAACTAAATGATGAGAAGAACTATTTCGTGTCACGATGTTAAATAAGGCGCATCTTGGGAGGCAACCCAAGTTTTTACTTTTGTTTATTTCTTTCAATAACGTGTGTTGTGAGTGAAGGTTCAATGGAAGTCAAAGTGTTGTGAATGATGCAGTAGGCGATGCCAGAACCACAATGGTGATCCACCAAAGGCATTATCAATACTGATTCTTGTTCGCCTTCTAAGATGGAAAATGTAAAAAAGTGTATTGTCAATTTAGGCGATCAGAGCTCGAACTGTCGATCGACCAAGTACACTATATGGACTCCATCGAGTCCATCGAATCATCCTTAAGATTTGGTATACGTTTAGGCTCTTTAGCGAGCTTCACCTCCATTTAGTGATTCGCCAAACAAACTCAGTGATGTTTGTCGTGACAACAAAATGTGCTTAGCATGAAAAGACAAAGGGTATTTTCATTTTCAAAAAAGAAAACCCTTTGCTATCTTTGAGATTATTTTCTTCCCTAAGCATCCAATGTCATATTGTAGTGTGAGTGCCTCTTTGGTGTGTTTTGCGAGTACAGAAAGTGCGTTATCTGGCGTACTTTGTCGACCCAAACCTAATCTCTCTCATTTTCCTCTGTCTGCTTCTCTTTGAGGTTGGTGTTTGATTTTTATTTTAATATTTGAACTTAAAATTATGCTTTTCTATATGGGATATAGGCCATTTGATTCGTGAAGTTATTTGATTTCATTGGGTAGTGCTACATTGTTTGTATTGAGCTGTGCCCATGAGTTAGATATTAAAACCTTGCTTAAAATTGCAAAAATTGGTTATGTTGGTTAATTGTTGAAATTGAGTCTTGATATTTTCTAGGTGTTGGTTGAATTATGTATTGGTGAAGTTAGATTAGCCCACTATTGACCCGATTGCATGGTTTTGCCCAATGATAAATAGAGTGACAACTTCCTTAAGGGCAAATCATCAATTTGAGCAATACTTTGTGATATTTAAGGGAAATCTTGAGTACGCATGGGTAGAAAAGGATGTGGGTAGAGTGTAAAATTAATTACGAATTGGGTATTGTTACGTATTGTGATTAAAGTAAAAAAAATAGGCATTGGGCTTAACATTGACTATTTGGCGAGCTAATCTTAGCTCGCCAAGGCAGTTAAGAGAATCGCCGAATAAGACCTAGATCGCCTTCCTTTTTAGAATATGTGACTTGGGCATTGTTCCATTCGGCGGGCTTTTCTTAGTCCGCTGAAACCCAATCGGCGTATCGCCCAGTAGGAGTGGACATCACCCTTTATGCCTATTTCTTTTAATTTTCCACTTTAACTTCTGGCGGTCTTGTCTTAGCACGCCGAAACTGATTCAGTGAATCACCGATTTGGAGTTGACTGCTCCTATTGTTACTGAATTCTTTGAAATTGTAATTTCCATTTCGGCGAGCTCACCTGAGCTCGCCTAACCTGTTAGGCAGACCGCCTTCCCATTAGGTGACCCTCAAAACATTTGTAGTTTATGGCTAGAACTAAGGATAAACAGGTTGTAACTTTTGATACGGAGTCAGGGGACTCCTCTCCTCATCCTCCTCCTTTTTTGAAAAGGCAAAGGGGCATAACTATCAACGAGCCATCTAAGGATCCACACCCACAAACAACCACTCTACTCTTGTCTACGCATGGAAGTAAGAAACCTAAAAAGGTGGACATCTGGTCAAAATTGGTGCAACCCTCTTCTACTAAGGCACATGTTTCCACAGTTCTCCAGATAATTGCTCCAAGGTCCCTCAATAGGCTCAAAGCTTCTGGAGAGCGTACAATTCTTGATGAGAGACGACTCTCCATAGATGGTGCATGGGTGACTACCCTGTGATCTGGGACACAGTTCAGTTCCGCAAATTTAAGGGGTTCACAAAGCCTATAATACCTTTGTCCCATTGTGAGTCCGATAATTTACACTGCCAACAAGCCTTACCAAAAAAGAGGAAGGACACAGTTTGGAAGCCTTTGGATGAAGTTGAGGTGTGTGGTAAGAAGTTACAATGCCACACATGTGCAATCATCACGGACCTAGGTACTCCATCAAATCAGGTTGTCATGTTCACAATATGTATGCACCATGACCTTGACTCTCTGATAGGTTTGTTGGTACCACTTCTATCTGACATTTATACACCTTGGATGGCTGACAGTGTGAGAATAGAGAAGAAGGATTTAAATATTGGGTCCCGATATTTGTTCAGATCCAGTAGTAGTTATATCATCCCTTCACATAATGAATCAATCCTTTGGCATCCTAAGGAAGTGTAAGTTAGTACAATCATTGTCAGGGAGATAATTAATGTGGGGTTGATTATTGTGAAAGAGATGTTGTTGAGGGCCAGGCAAGAACAAACGTCACATCCTCTTCTGGTCTTGATCACACAACTATTTGAAGACGTTGGAGTTCCCTTTAGAGGGAAGACTGATATGCGGATCACCCTAGCCTCCTCCAATGACATCCAAAGGATTAAGGCTAATTGTCTACGGGACGACGTGGCTCTAAGAAAGTAGCCACCACAAGACACTACATTGATGCTTGATCCTTCCACACTTGCTTCTAAGGACACTCCATCCGCTCCTTCTATGGAGTAGTTAGGTATACCCTAGCCTTTCTCTGCACCTTCCACTTCTACTTCTACTGCTGCTGCTGCACTTACTCCCACTCCTATCTCCCGTCCCCATTAACCTAGGCCATGATTTATCAAACTGACAATCTTGCCCAGACTGCAGATTTAAGAGTTGTGAATGTTGATGCTAATTTGCCTAAGATGCTTGATAGGTCTATTGAGAGAATTTTAGCTCCAGTAAGAGTAAGATTGACTCAGTGTGAGGTTTTGATTGAGTCTCATGGTGTGAGCTTGGATAACCTTAACGCTTGGTTAGAAGCTCGAGAAAAGGTTGAAGGTAGTGCGATTGTGCTATCTTATATGAAAGGTGAGATTGACACTGTGAGGGCTGATGTAGTCCTGCTACGGTAAAACAAAATATCTATGCTTTGGGGCGAGGTTTCCCTATATGATGTGCCTGTGTCTGTGCCCCCGACTATGCCTAGCAGTGAGCCTTCTCAGTTTATGTAGCCAAGCTGGGATGATGTTGTGAGATTAGATACTGTAGCTATTGATGATGCTGATGTTGAGAGAGAATATGATAAGGCCGATGATAATTTGGTCTAGGAGACTGACAAGGATGAGTTAAGAAGAGAGGAGGATAAGCTAAGGATTGTTGTGACACTGAGAGTTGCAGGGTACAGAGGAGATGATGGTCTACGCGACATTGGAGAGGTCTCTTGAAGATACCTCCACAGTGGGAACCAGTGGAGTCTTTTCAGACTCCACCATTCTTCCTATTGTTGTGCCATGCACTAATGCCTCAGATGAGCATATATTGCTGCCTCCTGCTAATCATATTTTTAGGCATTGATGCCTTAAATGACGGGACTCCTCTAGAGAATCCTAATGAGAGCATTCCACAGGCATAACCTGTCCGGGGGTCTTTTTACTTTTCCTCATGTACAATTTATTTTTGCATTGAGGACAGTGCTATTAATATTTTGGTGGGGTGAGGGAACTTGTTCCAATATTTCCCTTTTTATTGTAATTTATGTTTTTCAAGTTTTAGATGATATAGTATTTTGTTTCGTTATTATTATAGTATTTTGATTTGTTATCTCATTTGGTGTCTTTTTTTTTCTCTCTAATTTTTTATTACCCCATGAGTTTTGGAAATTGTAAAATGCTTAATTTTCATTGATAATAATTCTAAGATCGTTTGTGTTCAATATCGAATTCTTGCATAGTACTCGTGATGAGCATGGTATATAGTGTTTGTGTTCAAGAAAGAGATCGTTGTGATTGCAATTTTGAGCTAACTTTCTGAATCTTGTGTTAACTAGCTGCATTTTGATGGGAGCCTTGCAATGAACATCCCACGTAAGATTTTTATCTTTTTAGGTTGTGGTAAATGATTGTGTTTGATGTGCCATGTGTGGTGAGGTTTCACTTGGAAACATGCTTTTGGAATCCTAGAATTTGCCTTATTAGTCTAATTGTCTACCCTTGGTAAGTGTAAGGAATGATCTTGGGCAGAAATTTTTAGAGGAAACCCAAATTTCCATATCCTTGTGTGAATATCTTGTGAGGGTGTGCATCTATTTTTGCACCATTTGAGCCTAAAAAATTTGTTGACTACCATATTGAAACCTCTTGAGCCAAATCGCTCCTAACTTCTCACCCAAAATCCTTTTGGAATTATTGAAATGTTTGAATAACCAACTGAGACCAAAATCCTAAGTTGGGATTGTAGAAATGAAGAAGGAAGAAAAGTCAAGTGAAAGGAAAAGAAAGATGAAATGAGACTCAACTTAGAAGTGTGTTACAAAAAAAAGGAACCCCTCCTGACAGTAAAAAAAAAAAAGAAAAAACAGAAGAGGTATTGTGATGAAAAACATTTGAAAAATTGAAATGAAAAAAAAAGAGTTGGTGGAATAAAAAGGGGTTCCCAATAATGTGATTGAAAAATCGATATTTAAGTTCTCAAATGATACAAAATGAAAAGAATTTGAGAAGTGGTGAAGATGATTGCAACAATGCTTCGAAAAGGTCAAGTCACTAATCCAAATTAATCGTACCTTAACCCTTAGCCCCTTAACACACCTAGAAGACCCTTCAGATCTTGTATGAAATAGGTTGTGTGATGATTGCAAAAGATAGGCAAACCTATGGGATGAAGCTTGCATGTATTTCTCTTTTGGGAGAGTGAGAGTTTTATTGATTCCTTACTTCTATATTGATTTGCTTTGTGACAGAATGGAATTGTTCTTAATGTGAGGGTAATTGAATGCATTTGTTGAAATATGATCTTGCATTACAATAGAGGCTATAATGAGCTTGAGCTTGGTTTGATATCGGCTAGTCATTATTTGAAGCTTCTAGATCATGATTTAGTGTAGCCTGTTATTGAGAGTAGTCTTGCAATGGAACTTGCATGTTACCTCTCATTGAGAAATGTTGTAGACACCCTTGTTGAGCTAATTGTGTTCTTGATTTACTTGAGGACAAGCAATAATTTAAGTTGGGTGTATTGATGAGTGGTATATTTACACTAGTTTGAGGGCTATTTAGCTCAACAATATGTGTCCTCAATGCCTTATTTTGTACTATTATTAGGATATTTTGATGATTTACAACTATGAAGGCTAAGGGACAAGGCGATGATGAATTTATGAAAGAAGGGCTAAAAATATTAAAAGAAGTGTAAACTCCACATTTATGATCACCTACATGAAAGGTGGATCACCCAATGGGTATGACCTCGCCCAAGTTGGCAGTGCACAAAAATTAAATTAATTGAGGCAGGTCGGCGGACTAAAAGAGGAAAGGCGACTCGCTGAATGCAAAGAGCGAACATGAAGACCATTGCCGAAGGTGACATTATTTGGAGAAAAATTGAAGGTTTGGAAGGCGAATATGGGTGGTACTCGGAGAAACACCGAATGTGAAAGGCAGACTCGAATGGGCTCGCTGATTCAATTTCAAACACCTAAATCCTAAAGCAAGATAAGGTGTAGCTGAAGAGCAGTTGGTCATTCTCCTAAGGTAATCGACAATCCTGACTAACGTCGCCCAATGGGTCACGCATTGAGTTTTGAGCCAGGTTTTGGGGAAATTCTAAATAGCCCAAAGTCGAGAGAAAAAGTATGTTTTTGGGGAAGTAAATTCTCTAGAAATGAGAAACTTAGAGAGATAAACACTTTTATTTTGTGAAGAACACTTTTCTAGTTTAGGATTTTTCAACTTTACTCTTGGAATTGACAAATTGATTGTTAAATCTAAGTGGGTATTGCTTGTAATTGCTTAATTCATGTTACCCACGACTGCTTTCATACAAGGTATAATTTATTTACACTTTGTGATGAGTGGCTAAAATCTCAAAGTCTAGGGGTACAATTATGGGGTTGGGTGTTGATTTAATGCAGTGGGCATTGTGTTATGCTCTGTTTTGTTGTTGTTCATAAATGGATTTGGTCTAATTAGCATGGGGTTAAATTTGCAAACTTAATTCCTACTTCCGATCTCCAATTGATGCTCGAAAGAGATTGATTGGAGTGAGTAATTAGATTGATATTTGCAATTTAGGTTTGACGTTTGTAATTTGATTAAAAATAGAGATTATGGATGGGATCTATTTGCCCTATTTCTGCATCGAAAGAAATAATAGTTTAAGGTATTTTGTTGTTAAGTTTTGCACATAGATGACATCGAAAGGAGATTCTATAAATTGATGCTAGGAGATCGAAAGAGGATTAGTTTCATTGAAGATGACCCAGCCTATTCCTGAATGTTCATCACTATATAGCAACACAATTACCCATATGTGATATGGATTTCCAATCCCCGCACCCCTTGATTACTTGTTACTTATTTGAATTTTTAGTTTAATTGTGACTACCGATTACCAAACCCTTTTAGTAAATTTGGTGGAATCATCCACCCACTTGTTCTCATGAATACAAATGAATGTATTTACATTCTAAATTTCTTGATAGAATTCTTTTTGCTATATCATTCTCTGTGGAATTAGACCATGACTCTTAGTTTGGTATTTTTATTGACGTTGACCACTTACTCTTTGGATTGTGTTTCGAGAATAGTTTTAGCATTATCAATAATCCTAATCATTTCACAACTCCAAAAACTCATTGGGGGGGGGAGAGTAATTAGTACAGAAACAAAAGTGATTTTAATTGCAAATAAAGAGAAAGGGCTAAGCACTAGAATTTGTATTCACCCCACAAAAAAAGAAAAATGCAGTGTCCTCAATTCATAAATTGAAAAATAAGAGAAGTAGGTTGAGTGACTCCCTCTTGTACTTAGTATGGTAGTTTGTCCATTTTAGGTGCAGTGTAATGAAGCTCTCTGACCTAGTCACTGAATTGCAACAGAGCTCGCCTACCCAGTTTGCGAATTGCCGAAAAGGTTCAACTCGCCGACTGTGCCTGAGGCAATCATGAAATCTCGTCCTTAGTTTAGTGAACATGATGGTAATCTCCAAGAGGGAACAATGAATCACCGAAACATGTAGTTGAACACTAAAATTGACAGTACACTCCTCATGAATTTTGGTCCAAGAAAGCAAACTCATTCAAGTCCACCGAACATGTTTGGTGACGCGCCAATTATACCCTCACTTCACGAAAGTTGAAAATACCTTTAAAAATTCGAGCTACTCAGAGGGCAAACCCAAAGGAGGTTCGCCCATTAGGTTGGGCAAATCACTGAACTATGTCTCGACGCGCCTAATTTGTCTCATTCCTTCACAAGTGACACACACATTATTGAAATCAACTAACACTTTGGTTTCCTTTTATGAAGTTATTAATTTAACGTCATGGCACAACGTGGACAATGTCTCAAAAATTGTCCAAGAACACCCCTTCAATAACTCACACATCACAACCATCCCCAAAATATACTTTCGACCTTTGGCCATTGACCTTGAATTCGACACCCTTAACGTCTTCAATTTCAATCGCCCTATTACCATACACTTTAGTAACCTTGTACGGACCAATCCACTAAAATTTTAACTTTCTCGGAAAAAGCTCAAACCTAGAATTGAAAAGGAGAACTTGCTCACCTACCCAAATATCCCTGTGTAGGATTTTGGCATCATGCAATCGTTTTACATTCTCTTTGTAGAGAGAGGACATCTCATATAGCTTTAAGAAAAATTTATCCAGTTCAAGTAGTTGGTCAACACGGTTCCTCAAAGCCATCTCCCAATCTACGTTCACCATCTTCAACGTCCATAAGGTTTTCTGCTCTAATTCAATGGGAAGTGACATGCCTGCCCACACACTAATTTGTAGGGTAGACATGCCAATGGGATACTTGAAGCTGTCTAATATGCCCAAAGTGCTTCATTAATCTTGCTAGACCAATCGATGCGATTTTTATTCACTGTTTTTCAAATATGTTCTAGATTTCCCTCTTAGAAACCTCAACTTGTCCACTTGTTTATGGGTGGTACGGTGTGGAAAAGTTGTGCTTTAACCCATACTTGCACAAAAGTTCTTCAAATTGGAGATTATAGAAATGGGAACCACATTCACTTATAATATCTCTTGAAGTCCTAAACTTCTGTAATTCTCACTACGAATTACAAATGAAAATACGGAAATTAAAGACAAGAAAGATAGATAGATAGAAAGAAAAAGAGGAAATAGAAAGAAACCAAAAGGTATATTAAACCTTAAGAACTCAATCCGTTAATCCTACAATGATCACCTACCTCTTACGATGACCTCAAGGGAATTGAATTCACCTCGCAAACAATGTTTCTAAGCAATGATCAACTAAAGCTTGTACCAAGCTCTCAACACTCACACAAGAGTTTCACAATGTCAATATTCAAAATAGTCTACTGAAATAAAAACCTAAACTAGCTCTTTATAGTTTTAGGTAGTTATTAAAGAAGAGGCCCAAAAGTGGCCCAAAATAGGGAAAAGGGTGAGCTAGGTAGCCCTCGCCGAATGGACTCGGCGAGTCGCAGATCAAGTTGGCGAGCTGACTCTCCTCCTGGTACTTCTTAAACTTTAGGCGAGCTTAGGAGCCCTCGCCTAAGCCATTAGGCGAGTCGCTGAATGGGTCCAGCTCGCCTAAAGTTGCAGCTTCTGCAATTGTCGTCCCTTCGCCTCCCCAAGCGATCTTCAAGGCATGGAATCTTTTATTTGCCATCAACACAAGCTCAAGAGCCTCTAACTTCATGAAAAAACCTTGCATTATTTGAAGGTCCCGAGATTGACTTTGAGTGAACGGCCATGGTGCAGTCTGAATTGCATCATAAACCTTGTGAAAGTGCACCTCTTTAGGAACTTAGTGACACTCCTCCCTTCGTTGTAAGGTAAATCCACGACTTCTACTCATTTTGATACATAATCAACAAATAATAGGATGTATTTCATACCGAAAGAGCTAACAAATGGTCTCATAAAGTCAATCCCCCACACATAAAAAAGTTCAACTTCAAGAAAACTTGAAAGAGGCAGCTTATGTCTCCTTGAAATACTCCTTTGCATTTGGCATTGCACACAAATTTCACAAAAAGTATGTGCATTCCAATAAAATGTAGGCCAATAATATCCGCTTTGCAACACATTTGAAGCAGTTTGGATACCTCCATGATTCCCACCCACTTATGATGTGTGGAATGTCTCAAGGATATCTTTCACCACAACTTCAGGAATGCAACGCCTGATAATGTGATCAACACACTTCCTAAAGAGATAGGGTTCATCCCAGACATACTTCATAACATCAAATAGGATTTTCTTCTTTTGCTAGTTGTTCAATCCTTCCGGCATCAATCTACACACTATAAAATTTGCATTATCAGCATACCATGGCATTGAACTTTGAAAGATCCTCATCATTGTTCTTCGGGAAAAGCATCATCGATGTCTAGTTTTTCCACCAAAACAACACTTGTTTCAAACCTTTATAGCTGGTCCGCCACCTGATTTTCACAATCTTTCCTATCCTTTACTTTAAAAACGAACTCATGAAGAAGAAGTACCCAAAAAATTAATCTAGGCTCGGCTTCCTTCTTTTCCATCAAATACTAGAGGGCTGCGTGATAAGTATGCACTACACCTTTGGTACCCAAAAAGTATGCTCTAAATTTTTCAAAACCATACACGACGGCTAGAAACTCTTGTTCCATTGCGGTATAGTTCTTTTGGGCCCAATTTAATGTCTTGCTAGCATAATAAATGGGATGAAAAAAATTATTCTTGCGTTGCCTACGAACAACAAAAATCTCTACTCCACATGGATCACACATCATTTCAAATTGAAGAATCCAATCAGGTGCAATTATGATTGGAGCTGAGATAATATTTTCTTTTAAGCTCACAAAAAACTTCTTACAATGTGCATTAAAATCAAACACACTTTCCTTTTCGAGCAATCGACAAAATAGGACAGCTACCTTAGAGAAATGCTTTATGAATCTATGGTAGAATTCAACATAGCATAGGAAACTCCATACACCTTTCACCAAAATTGGGGGAGGCAGCTTGGTAATCAAATCGATCTTAGTTATGTCAACCTCAATCCCTTTTCCAAAAATCATATGCCCAAGGACTATTCATTCCTTCATCATGAAGGGACACTTTTCCCAATTAAGGACCAAAATTGTTTCAACACATCATTTCAATACTTTCCCTAAATGGTTCATGCATTCTTCAAATGAATCTCTTACAATAGATAAATAATCAATATAAACATCCATAGACTCCTCCACCATATCAGCAAATATAGACAACATGCACCTTTGGAAAGTGATCGACACATTGCACAACCCAGATGACATCTTTTTGAAGGTAAATGTCCCATAAAAACAAGTAAATGTGCTATTTTATTGATCCTTTGGTGCTATAGAGATTTGATTATATACCAAATGATAATCTAACAAAAAAAATTGCCAAGCTTGTTAGCATGCATAGCTAAACCATTTACTGTTTGGATCTTGATTAGATTATGATTATCATATAACATACAAAGATAATTAGTTCTTATTATCATGTTATATTATTTATAAATGTTCTTCCCTCTGTAATTATTGCGTTGGCTTGAGGTAGCGATGGCTTGAGGTATAGAAATTTTCATTAAGTATGAGGTTGCCGAGTAATAAGCGGCTTTAGTTGTGGATATGCCAGAAAGAGGATCGCCGATGGACAGGCTTGATCCCAAGGTGGAC